>APFE031224109.1:0-12330 GCA_000404065.3 Pinus taeda
TGCCACGGAGTTTGCAACTCACTAGATACTAATGCATAATCTTTCCCACCCAAGGGCAATGGAAAAGTCATGTATTCTAGAGTTTCTCGTAGAGACAAACATTGTGGTTTAGATGGATAAACAATTTTAAGTCACATAGATAAATTGAAGAAACTAGAACCGAGTGGTTATCAATGGTTATCTTTTTTTAACTTCACTAGTGTTGCGAGATTTGGTGCCTAACTCATCTTTCAACTAAGGTTTTCATTCATGCATCTGGAAAGCCACAGAATGATAATTTTGTTTAATTAGGTTATCTAATCCATCAACAAGGTTTGATTAAATATCATATAATAAAGACAAGCTTTAAAATAACTCAGATGTTATTTTTTATAAATGATTTGAATACCAATGGAATGCCATTTTTCTCCAAGGGAAACCTCACAGGACCACTTCTTTTCCCCAAAATATCCATATGAAGAATGGCTCAATCACTAATCATAACACCAATGAGTAATCCAGCGGGACTTAACTAGATTCTAACCTCAATGAGACTAGAAATAAATACCTCATAACAACCTTCACCCTGAAACACTATCTTCAACCAATTAAACTAACCCATTGGGCTATGCTAATGCAACCTATATTAGTTAATGTTACAAGATTAAGTGATTTAATAACAACATCAAAGCACAAATTTATAATTAAGGCAGTGGAGAATATGTTTAATTAGGTTATCCCTTCCATAAACAAGGTTTGATTAGAGATAAGATAATAAAAACAAGATTTAAAATAAATTAGATGTTATTTTTACAATAAATGAATTGAATGTCAATGTAACTTCATTTTCTTCCAAGGGAAACTTCATAGGATCACCTCTCTTCCACTTAATATCCATAATGAGAGTGGCTCAATCACTAATCACAAGAGCAATGAGCAACCCAACATGACTTACCTAGACTTGAACTTCAATGTGACTAGAAATAAATACCTCATAACAAGCTCCAACGTGAAACACTTTGCTTAAACCAATTGAGTTAACCCATCAAGCTATTTGAATGTAACCTATATAAATTGATCTTATGAGATTAAGTGATGCAATAACAACATCCAAACACAAGTTTAAAATCAAGGCAATGAAGTATCTAGAACATGGAGTCATTTATCTTACATGAAGCCATATGATAACATCATGGGGGGTGAACTAGTTAGGAAATGCCCTACCACATTCATTCATATTAAAAGTTATCAAAATTATTAAAAATACTAAAAATTTGAATAATATATGGCTTGATAATAAATGGGTGAAGTGGAAATTTTAATATGCCCATGAATATAGGTATTGGGTGGAGCTTGAGTGACTAAGAGGAAAAAATGTTTCATTCATTGCCTAGGCTCAAATCCCACATTGTAGCATATTTTCTCTTCATGAGTTGATTGTTGTTTAGATATTGACCGAGCCTTAAACTCTGAAGAATTCAATTATGTTGGATAACATCCTAGGCATGAGGGTGTTTGGAACTTCAATATATAAAATATAACATAAATTCTTATGCTTTTACATTATTTAGTCAATCTGGAGGAGTTGGAATGCACTAATTTGTTAACAGAAAGTTTCAATTGTGCAAGAAGTTATCATTAAGTCTGGTGCCTATGTTGCGGAAATAAGGCCGACTACAAAATTCAGATTCCTAGGTATCTGGAAGGACTTTCCAGTGGGGTTTTTTGATGGGGCATGCTTGCACAGAAAATGTGATTCTGGTGCAGTCATTCTATTGGAGTCGGACAACTATTACCATTTATGTTGGGAGGGAGGTAATGGGACCAACAATAGAGCTGAAATTATCGCTTTATGGGGTGTCCTCATAGGAGCTAAAAGGCTGGGACTAGAGAGCTTATTTGGAGATGCTAAGGGCATAATTGATTGGGTCAAGAATTACATTCTATTGGAGTCAGACAACTATTACCATTTATGATGGTAGGGAATTCATGGGACCAACAATAGAGCTGAAATTATCGCTTTATGGGGTGTCCTCATAGGAGCGAAATGGCTAGGACTAGAGAGCTTATTTGGATATGCTAAGGGAATAATTGATTGGGTCAAGAATTACACTCTGTTTAATCCTCCTATTTTATCAAATTGGATGAGGCGGATTCAGCACCTAGTAAGTACTTTCCAACAAATAGATTGTGGTCATATGTACAAGGAACAAACCCAGATTGTCGATCTACTTTCAAAGCAAGGCATCACAAAGAAACTTGGTAAGATTCATTTCGCAACTTTTATTCAAGATGTAATGACAAATGTTGAATGCATTAATTTTACTTAGGAGGCCACTGATGATATGATCTGGAAACATAAGATAAATTATGCTATGGGTATTTTGAGGGTTAAGATGTTGGATACACATGTTGTAAATTTTTGTGTTTTTTGGACAATATGATATGGAAACATAAGAGAAATTATGCTATGGGTATTTTGGGGGTTAAGATGTTGGATACACATGTTGTAAATTCGTGTGTTTTTTTGGACAATATGCAGTTTAATTTAATTTGATATAGATGAATATAGGGTAGGTCACAGAGAGAAACTCTAAAATAGAAAGGAAATAGACATGAGAGATTTAGGAGACATGAAATTTTTTTATAGACAGATACAAGATCATGTACAATAAACAGAAAATCTTACCGATAAGAGAAGCTATGCTATGGGTATTTTGGGGGTTAAAATGTTGGATGCACATGCTGTAAATTTGTGTCTTTTGGACAATATGTAGTTTAATTTGATATGGATTAATATAAGGTAGATCACAAAAAGAATCTCTAAAACAGTAGAAAGAAAATAGACATAAGAGATATAAAAAAAAATCTTATAGACAGATACCAGATCATGTACTCTCTTTTTGTATTAATAAAAAGAATGAAAAAAAATCTGAACACCTCCACGATTACACTGGACATTAATACTGACTCATTTTCTTCGCACTCAACCAAAGGGACATCATCTTTCACACCCTGAGAGCTACAACATAATTTCTCGTCTTTGCTTTCTCGCATAATTGTCGGCACTGGTTTCTTGACCTTTTCCATCTGTTGTTTCAACGATTTTCCGCAAAACATTTGCCCAGGGAACTACAAGAAAATACACCCCAAAGCGAATTTTGTGCAGGCCATCTTTGCAGGACTGAAAGGTGTCAGTGTAATTTCAACATTGCTATTCTTTATTGAATGATCTTCATCTTCTGCTGAATCGGTAACATTATTGTCAGAGTTTTTCTCTATACAAAGCCCGGGAAACTTGTTGGATGGAGCCAAAACCTTCAGCTCAGGAACCACATGGGATTGGGGGGTGTCATTGAATGATGGGCTAACTATATCAAGGCTATTGGAATTGGTTGTTGGAATTAATGATGACGATTTGGGACTTGCAGGGGGCTCTAAGGTACTGCTCATAGGAAAGAATTCAGTATCGTGTGCATTCAATTCAACTATATCCTCATCCTGGTAGTCATTCATATTTTCTCGCTGCAGAGAACCCTCAAAGACTTCAATCGATTCTTTGTTTAAATGAGAGAGATTCCAACTGAAATAGCCCTCAATTTCTTTGGGGGATGCTGATGAGTACCACTCTATGTTTATATACACTGTAACCCTGTGGGGTTTTTGAATAACTTCTACAGCTATATATCTCCTGTGTAGCAGTGGCAAGCGTATTCACATGCAGCATTTGTTGGCAATGATCACTGAGATCATCGATGGATAACTCTGCTAAAACTGATTCTAGTAACATGATTTTTAAATCAAATACTGCTTGATAATCTTAGATATGGCATTTGAATAAAATGGTGGGTGGCAGTGGAATCGTGTATTTATGGTGTGCACAGGAAACTGCAACTGCAAACATTGAATATGTGTAGAGAAAAGTAGGGTTTCGCCTTTTTCTATCAACAGGTAGGGTTTGTTGAGAAGAGAAAATGTGTTGAGTGGCGTTGCACTAAGCGGGATTGTTGGGATTCAACATTGATTGCGCAGTTGTTGCATACACGAACATGAAATTTATGTAAGCAAAGAAATTTGGAAATGCAGTGGGGTTTTAGAGGTATGTGATATCTATAAGTATAAACTCTTTGAACAACAGTAACAAAATGCAGAAATTCCATCTAAAAATAATAAGTAGAAACTTGAAATTCTGGCTAGAATAAAGAGTAAACCTTATTGGACTACGTTTTTGGTCTGACTCTCCAATTGTGATACAACCCTAGCATTCACAGGTTGCTATAGAAAATGTATGTGGCCCTCGTAAGGACAAACAAGCCAAATATTGGTGAATATTGAAAAGAACCAAATGACAATATGGCCATTCTTGACTACATTTAAAATATAAGATAGTCATAAATTAGAATATAATCTTATAAAAAAGAATGACTAAAGTAAATGAATGAACTCTAAAACAGAATACCACTTGAGAAACATCAAAAGGCTCAATTCCTATCCAAAGACAATACCACTAGAGAAAGATCCATAATCACTGCTTGAGCTACTTGAGCTACTACATTGGATGCTAACTGTTGTAGTCTCTTTCTCAATATCAACACTAGGGAAGTTTGTTGCAGGCATCTCATCCCCACCAACATCAACAGATTCATCGCTAGGGTCACAACCTACACATGTACATATGCTTACATGAACAACAATAACGAAATGCATAAATTCCATCTAAAAAGGATAAATAGAAACTTGAAATTCTGGCTAGAATAAAGAGTAAACCTTGTTGAACTACGTTTGTGGGCTAACTCTCCAATTGTGATACAACCCTAGCATTCACACGCTGCTACAGAAAATGTCAGTGGCTCTCGTAAGGACAAACAAACCAAATATTGGTGAACATTGAAAAGAACCAATTGACAATATGGCCATTCTTGACTGCATTTAAAATATAAGACAATTATAACACTAGGACAGCATACCGCAGGATTAGGAAGCCTTGCTGAAGCCTGGGCATTTCTGGTGCCTTCGCATATCTCTTTGAGGCAATTGAAAACAAGGTTTTGTAGCTCCCATAAATAATCATCATCAAAAGCATCAATATCAACTTCGATTTCCTCCTCATTCTGACTTAGACCAATGTGCTTCCTTAATAATGTAATTATGGGTACCGCCATCTCATCTGGTAATTGTTCAAGATCCTGACAAAGCTTCTTCTTTTCGTTAAATGACATCGGGTGTTTGCATTTTTCAACCTTCAGTTTCTGCTGACTTGGTACTCTGCGAGAGGAGCAAAATTTGGAGGTTTCACCTTTGGCTTATTTCTTATTTCTGTAATTTTGTTACTATGTTGTTACTTCTTGGTTAGAATAAGTTGAACATCCTGAGTTAATTTTCTATAAACTTTATCTCCAGCCAAATCCCTTGTAACCTCCAATGCATAAGGGTAATCAGGAAGCATATTGTATGAAGTCCTAGCTCATACCTTTTTAGATTTTTTCATGATGGAATTCCTGTTGAGGTTGTTCTGAAATTGGTATCGCTCACGAGTTAGTATAAGGAGAGAGGCCATTCAATGTATGAGCCAGAGCTTTCTCTTCCGCCAGAAGAAAGAAACCCTTGCCAAACGTAAAAACCCTTGTATGAGCCTGGGCTTTCTCTTCTGCAAGAAGAAAGAAACCCTTGCTAAACGTAAAAACCCTTGACAACTATTCCAAGAGCAAAGGAAAGTACTCCTATGGGCGGAACAGAGCGTATGAGCGCCCAGTTAATGTTCTTGAAATTACATATGCTTACATGAACAACAGTAATGAAATGCAGAAATTCCATCTAAAAAGAATAAATAGAAACTTGAAATTCTGGCTAGAATAAAGAGTAAACCTTGTTGAACTACGTTTGTGGGCTGACTCTCCAATTTTGATACAACCCTAGCATTCACACGCTGCTACAGAAAATGTCAGTGGCTCTCGTAAGGACAAACAAACAAAATATTGGTGAACATTGAAAAGAACCAAATGACAATATGGCCATTCTTGACTACATTTCAAATATAAGACAATCATAGCACTAGGACAGCATACCGCAAGATTAGAAATCCTTGCTGAAGCCTGGGCATTTCTGGTGCCTTCGCCTATCTCTTTGAGGCAATTGAAAACAAGGTTTTGTAGCTTCCACAAATAATCATCATCAAAAGCATCAATATCAACTTTGATTTCCTCCTCATTCTGAATTAGAACGATGTGCTTCCTTAAGAATGTAATTATGGGTACCGCCATCTCATCTGGTAATTGTTCAAGACCCTGACAAAGCTTCTTCTTTTCGTTAAATGACATTGGGTGTTTGCATTTTTCAACCTTCGGTTTCTGCTGACTTGATACATCTGAGAGAGGAGCAGAATTTGGAGGTTCCACCTTTGGCTTATTTCTTGTTTCTGTAATTTTATTACTATACTGTTACTTCTTTGTTGGAATAAGTTGAACATCCTGAGTTAATTTTCTATAAACTTCTTCTCCAGCCAAATCCCCTGTAACCACCAATGAATAAGGGTAATCAGGAAGCATATTGTATGAAGTCCTAGCTCATACCTTTTTAGATTTTTTCATGATGGAATTCTTGTTGAGGTTGTTCTAAAATTGGTATCGCTCACGAGTTAGTATAAGGAGAGAGGCCATTCAATGTATGAGCCAGGGCTTTCTCTTCTACCAGAAGAAAGAAACCCTTGCCAAACGTAAAAACCCTTGTATGAGCCAGGTCTTTCTCTTCTGCCAGAAGAAAGAAACCCTTCCAAACATAAAAACCCTTGCCAACCGTTCCAAGAGCAAAGGCAAGTACTCCTATGGGAGGAACAGAGCGCATGAGCGCCCAGTTAATGTTCTTGAAATCAAGGGGTGTTTCTTGATATTGGTGGCTCCGCGGGCCAAGCCGAGGCGCCTCCTCGGGTCTTTTACCTGAAGCCATTTTATCAGATCTTGGGTTGTGTTCCACTGCTCGGCCTCGACCCCTCATCTCTCCGCCATCTCTCTGCCCGACCTGTGCTGCTCATATCGGCAACCCATTTTATTAGGTTAACTTTGCACTATCAATTTGGTTAACACGGGGGGTTATTATATGGAACTGTATCAATCCGATGGTACACCTTTCTCCAATCGTCTAACACTTGATCCGACGGTGTAGACCGATGAAGAGTGGCAGAGAGGGGAGTTGATTTCAGAGTGAACGCCTTATGGCGTAATTAAAAAATGCAATTTAAACAATGAAAACTTATAATCTCACCAAGAATTGTATTGTCGAATTTCAATGAAAAAGGTAAAACACCCTTTTGGATTTGAAATTGTGATCTCTAAAGAAGGAACATGTTCTTAACTATTGGGTGAACTCAAATTGTATTAAAACTCATATTTTTATTAGATATTTTAAATATTGATATTCTAAGTTTATTGCACCAAGAGGTACTCTCCAACTCAATGTGGAAGAGATGTTGTAATGTGGAGTTGTGCTTATCCTATTAAACATTTTGACTCTGTAAAATTACCATAAAAATAAAATAAAACAAAAATAATTAATATTTAAAATTACTAATAATATTTTGGACTAGGTCCAAATACATAAAAATAAAAATTAAAATAAAATTAAGAAAGATATGCAAATATTTATAGTTATATATTAAACCAACCTAGATCCATCTAATTCTAAATCTACAAGAGTTGAGAGGGGAATCAAACTGATTATAATAGTATTAATAATATAATTAGATTATCGAAACTCCATTAGATTAATAATATAATAGTTATCAAATATGTCCCTATATAGACTCTTTCTAGCTCATAATTAGTCATAGTATGACTAACCACTTCATCTTAATTAATATAGGCAAAATATTTTTTCTTGGATCTTGAATTTTTAAATAGACAGTTAAGTTTAAAATATGGTTTAATTATTTGATTATATTTTATCGTTAGTTCATAGAAGACCATTGAACCTCAAACTAAGTTACAAATTGAAATAACAATTTAAAATATTATTTAAATGAAAAAAAATACGTTTAATATTTTTTTTAGATCGTTTGAAATTTTAATAGACAATTAAATTAGGTTTAATTATTTTGAAATATTAAAACTAGTTATTATATAAATATATAATAAATTAACTTACTATTCAGCCCATCCGAAGTGACAAAATTGATAATGAAAAAAATTAAAAATATTATTAATCTTAGTAAATTTACTTGTAATTTATAAAATTAACTACCATTAATTTAATAAAGAAATAACCTATAATTGGTATGTTGCCCCTTTTCCCTGTGTCAAGTTTAGCTAGTCATTCCCTCATCTAATATAGCCGTTAGGAGGTCAATCTAGCCCTGGTCAATAATTATAGTTGTTGAAGGCTCTGCTCTAACTATTTAACTGCATTCTAGATCTAATCATTCAACTTGTCCTGATGATGAACGGATTGGTTCGAAACGCGTCAACAAATATTCTATCATGTGATTTTAGTCAAAGAATTATCTTAATAAAGGGATCAAATCTCTTTTTACTTTAAAAGAGGTTTGCACCTCAAGAGATTTGACCCCTCTTAAGGCTTGGTAGATTTAGAATTACGATGGACCTAGGGAGGTTTAATTAATAATTATAATTATTAATTTTATTTTATTATTTATATCTAATTGGACTAACAAAATATTTTGATTAATAATTATTATATTTTTTTTATTTTATTTTAATGTAACACCTTTTCCCTACAGGTTAGAGAACCTTCCCAACTAAATATAAATTTAATATATATATATATGATTTTTAAAACTTTTAAATTGTTGGATAATTACTTTGTTTATTTGTATGTTAATTAAGGTATTTTGAAAAGGTAATTAAAACGAATGTTTTCTGAGACATCTAATTGACTAGCTGCAAAATTTTATTAATATTAAATTATATTTTATTTTATTTATGTAACACTTTTCCTTACTCAGGTTAGAGAACACTAAACAATAAATTTAAATAATCGTAAATATATGATTTTTAACTTTTTAAATTGAATGTGGATAAAGTTTTACTTTATTTATTTGTATTTGTTTAATTAAAGTAATTTTTAAAAAGAGATGTCTTTAGTGAGACTTTTTGGAAGCTTTTTCGGTCTAATTTCTCTAAAATCCGACAAAAATTTATTGAAATCACAAGTTTGAGAAAATTCGACAAGAATTTATTGAAATCACAAGCTTGATGGGTAACCCTTGCACAATAGAAGTGCCCTAGGGGTTTTTTAGGGTTCTGAATCCATATATACAGTCAAAAAACCAATTTAAATAACATAAATCAAGATTTCACCTCAATTTTTTACACGGTTCCGGCACCGGAAAGTTCAAAAAGTTGCACTAAAGACAATTCCATTTTTTAAATCCTATAAATAGCTTCTTCCATAGTCAACTTATGAAAATAGTTCTTAAAATCATGATGAATAACTTTGGGTAAAAGATTTCGATCAAATTTAAAAAAAAGAAAGAAAAAATTAAGTTCTTTCATATATATATAATAAATATATATAGATTAAATAATTAATTCTTAAGAGTAGTCCATTATAGGAATATTAATTTATCTAATCCATTAAATATATATATAATAATTTACCCTCTCGCTTTTCGATTGCTTTGTTTTAAATTTTAGTTTATTTTAATTATTATTTTTTAATAGGATCTTTGATTCATTAATCAAGTCTTGACTCTTATTTATTTATTTTATTTTTAATTTTATTTTATTTTTTCACTTTGTTTCCTTGTTTCTTGTATTTGGTTGACTTAAATTGTTTGTTTCTGTTTCTTAGTTAGTTTAGGGTTTTGGATCTTCTTAAATTATTATTAAATTTTTTTAAATATAATTTATTAATTATAAATATACATATTAAATTATGTAAGCAGTGCCAATAATGGCACTCTTCCATCATAATGAACCACGCCTAACTAGTCAAAATTTTCTACATGTGATTTTTAACCAAAAAAAAATGAATAAATAAATAAATAAATAAGATAATTAATTAATTAATTAAATTAGAAAAATTTATAAATTAATTAACTTCCTCAGCGGGGACGGAAATCTACCAAAAACATATTAAAAAATTAAAAAGCAATTATTAATATCCATAGATAAAAGTGATATTAAATCATAGGACATAAATGTGATATTTTACTGTGTCCCAAATTGGTTACACAATGACTTGCAAAATTGGTTATAGATAAATTTTACAAATTGGTTACACAATAACTTGCAAAATAATAAAATAATCAAATTGGTTTAATTATAAACCGTTTATGAATCTCACGGAGGGTTTTTGTGACACCTCTCACCATAAAAGTCCTTGCAGATGAAAAATAAATTCTAGGTCTCTTGGCAATGTCCTTCACTACCTCATATTCCCTACACTTTATGTTGGATATCTTACCCCATGTGAGTAGAGGTAAGGTATGAGGGGTTTGTTATGGGCTTGTTTCCTTAACGAGTTCACTAACGTGCTTCCAATTATGATGATCAATCTATTTTCATTTCCTTTCCATTATTCTCTGCGTCGGAGACAGGCTTTTAGGACTAAGGTAGATTTCTACTCCCTCTTTGTGATATTCAAATTCTTCTTAAGTACCCTAACTCTAAGAAAAACTTAGCTTTGGAGTAATTGATTATGAATGTTGTTTTATTCTTATACTATATAGCTTATTTTTTCTTGTTAATCATAAATTTAGAGTAAATTTTTCCTTCCTATATCATTTACATACTCAAAATATGTCTAACCAAAATTTGATAACCAGATAAAAAAGATAACATTATAATATGCTAGCGACTCAATTATCCCATAAAAATACTCCTATTGTCACTGGAATTGTAGTTTTATATCAATAGATGAGCACTACTTTGAGGATATATAAAATATGCCATGTTGTCAACCAACCTAAAAAGTAAAATCTGAGCTCCTCCATGCAACGTATAGTATCGCCTTCGATTTAATTTATGATATCGTTCACTGTTGAAAAAGTTGAGATCGTCTTTACAGCCTAACATTTTTATTCTCTGCGTATCATTGTTGAAAAATCATCGTGACTATAAAAGTTGACTTGGCTTGTGGGATGATATATAAAATGATAAATATATCGTTTCTTTGGGGAAGATTTCCAGGGTTTTGAATACATGCTTTCTCTTTTTCTTTCCAACACTTTTCGGTGATTTATATGAACAGATGTTAATATATTAAGAACCTAGCAGAATATAAAAGCAACACGTGTAAATTAAATTTAATAGTCGCTGGTTTTTTTTCATTTGGGGCACTTTTGTCCATTCCTCCTGTGGGTTTTGCAATGGTGTTTATGCTTCTTACACCACCTTCTTTTCTAGTCTTTTTGGTGCTTTCAATGTCTTTTTGCTTGAGAACTTGCTTTGTATTCCAGGATAGCTTGGCCTTGTGCTTTTTCTCTACTACATTGGCATGGCCTACATTTCTGGTGTGTTTTTTCTATGGCATAGTGGGATGCAATATGCCCTATTTTGAAGTGTATTGAAGTAGCTCTTACATCAGAAGAAATTATGTTTGTAGTTGAGGGGTTGTGTCTATTTGTAGTATTTTTTCTACCAATTTGACCTTGGTCATGAAGTTTTTGTTGAAATTTGTGTCCACATGTATACAGGGATATATGATTAAGTGTCTCTTTTATGATTTTACACCTTTGAAGTGGATTTTCCCAAGAATTTTTCAATCGCCTTTAATGATTCAAACTTCGTACATGTCGGGGGAGATTAGATGTCCTTACCCACATTGGAGTAGAGGAAAGAGAGCTTCTAAATGTATTGAAGGTTAGAGTCCATGGTTTCATGTGTATCCCTACTTTGCCTCAAAAGCATGGGCCAAAGTTGAGGACAATATATCTTTTGTGCGTCTTTTGCAAGGTTGAATTGCAAAATGAAAAAAACCTTTCACGCATGGATATGTAAAGGCTCCTCCCTTTATTTTCAATCTTCACGTTGTTGTGATCCATTTTGTATATATATGGTAATTTAGGCTAGAGATCATTGATTTTGCAAATGAGTCCATGTTCATTAAAGACATATGATTGTTCCACTCATTTGCTAACACTGAAATGGATGGTGTTAGAGCATCATTAACAATTTTCACACGTGGGAAGTGGCAATTAGTCGGTGAAAGCCCCATTGGGTTGCTTTTAAGAAGGGAAGCTTTGAAAGACATCATTTTTCAACTAAGGGAGATAATGTCGTAGAGGTATTGAGAGCATGCAAGATCAAAGAAACTTATGTAAGCTAGATTACTAGTTTTATCTACATTGCAAAGGAACTCAACCAAGTGGGATGTATCGTAGTGGTGGCTTACAAAGAG
>APFE031224128.1:0-14468 GCA_000404065.3 Pinus taeda
TTACTAACCTTTTCTTCAATATCCTGGTGGCTCTTTTCTAGCCTTATTCACTGGGCGCTTATGGTCAGGATGACTGAGTGCCTCCTTCTGGCATCATGTGTATCTCCCTCTTCAGGTTTTTTCAGTCTCGGTGTTTCTTATACAACCCATGTTCGGATTTCCGATTTAAGATAGGCAGTTGGTGGTGTATTTGCCACATCTTCTGTTGTTGTTTTGTTTGCAGTCCACAGTATGCTGCATAGAAGCGTTGATCCTTTCCTGGCGAATCTCTTTGCCTCCTGGTTTTTCCGGCTGCAGTCTTCATTCTCCGGCATCTCTCCCGGTTTCTCCAATTTGAATTTTTTCCGGCAAACTCTCTTGGGAAGCCCTCAGGCAAACTACGTCAGCTTGTTTCTTCATAGTCTTTCTGCCGGCGGCCTAAATTTATGCATCTAACCTTTTCGGGCTCCCCCTCTGGTACTTGGGTGTCCTTTTTTCTTTTTTTTTAGTGAAGGTTCCTCCTGAACCTTCTCTGGCCGAATCTTTGTCTACACAGATATATCTTTTTTAGCAGCTTTCTTTGTACCTGCCCCCTCTTTTCTGTCAGATTGACCTTCTATCCAGGCTTTATGTGAACGTATCCTTTCATCATCGGGATCTTCTCCTTCTTATTTTTAGGACCCTAGCAGCCTGGGGCCTCACCGTAGCTCATCCATGTCGGAAGGCGACGTCTCTTCAGACACCTTGGCTCAAATTAATGCCACCATCGAGGCTGAAGAGGCACATGCTTCCTCTCTGAGCTGGCATGCCACTGTGGATGGTATGGTCATCCCTGGTCTTGTCTCCCTGACCCCTCCTCCAGTAGGGGGCTGTCCTCCATCTGGTGGTCCTGTTGACACCGTGGATAATTTTACGGGCCCTGTCAAGCCTTTCAATCCTCGCTGTCGCCCTATCAAATCTGGTCCCCCCCCTAAGGCTATCTCGGTTAACAATGCTTTCCTCACTGAACGCATTGATAGTTTACAAAAGTTTGCACTTGTTGGGAAATGGCATTTCCCTCTTCTAAAGGATCCTGAACTGCGGAAATGGTTATCCGATAAATGGTCTCCCATTTTGGGTTACACGCCCATTATCTCTCGGTTGATGAAGGACTAGTATTCCTTCCACTTCCTTAAGTAAAAGGATCTGGAGCTTATTCTCAACAAGCCCTGGGTGGACGACAGGAGCTTCTTATTTTTGTCTAGATGGTACATGGGTTTCGACCCATTGAAGAATACTCCCACAAACTCTTTGATCTGGGCCAAACTGTCGAATCTTCCTCTGGAAATCTGGTCTTCTGAAACTCTGTCCGAGATCGGGAACTCGACTGGTAAGTTTATCTACGTTGACCCATGGTGCAGGGGTGAACGGGATAAACGGATAGCATGGATTCTCATTGAGAAGCCTTTCAAAGGCACTTATCCGGAATTCGTTGATATTAATTGGGATGGAATGCAAATCAGGCAGAGAATCGATTTCTGGGGCATCCCTTTCCGCTGTTCAAGATGCCATCGAACCGGACACCTCATAAAGGACTGCAAGCATAGGTCGCGCAGAAGGCACCTATTGTCCCCGTCTTTTAAGAAGAATCCTCTGGGACCCAATTCTCTTTACATGGAATGTGGCAATCTGGATGGCTCCCCGGACGTTCAAGTTTTGGATGCATCTAAGGGTGTCGTTTCTCCCCATGTCCCTCCCCCAACTGTGGCGGTCCTCTCATCTCCCATACCCGAACCTACTGAGGGTAAATCTGTCCCCTCCCCTCCCGTCATCCATCAAAGGGAGTTTAAGGTGGGCTCTCACAACATCTCCTTATCCTCCTCTCCATCATCCCCTGTCTGTCCACGGCTTCCTCCTCTGTATGGGTTCGTCAAAGGCAAAGAAACCGCTATCGATTTTACTCCATGTATCTCTCCCTCCAGTTCGCCTCGAAATTCACTTGACAGCGACGTTGATCTCTTCATACAAAGGAATCCTTTAGCTTTTGAGCCGACATTTCAGAGGCAGAACTATAGCATCTGAATTGGGTATTACTAATCTCACTTTGGTGGATGTACCTATTTCGGAATCCGCCACCCCACAGCCTCTTAGAGCGAGTTCGGCTGGAGAACCATCGCGATGACCTTTCTCAACTCAATGAATATTTGGGGGCTGGGCGTGTCCCATAAATTCCTGGCGCTCAAAAATTTCTTTTTACAGGCCCGTCCAAAAATTATTTTTATACAAGAAACTATGCACCCATGCTTCACGACCATTGCTTTTTTCAGGAAAATGTTCCCGACTTGGTTCATGGCGGCTACTGGAGCCAACGGCTTATCGGGTGGTCTCGCTGCCCTCTGGGATCCCGATTGGATTGACGCTAAGGCTTTCAAATGTTGTGCAGGTATCGTGCTATCGACGACTGTTAGGGGTCACACACAGTGTTTGAATCTCCTAAACGTCTATGCTCCTTACAAGAACATAACTCCTTTCTAGGAAAGTTTTTTTGCCTCTGGAATCCTAGATATGGAATCTCTGCTGATTGCTGGGGACTTGAACGTCACTCTAGGTCCCAACGAATGCTGGGGTAATTGTAGGGACCGTGACCCACTATCTGATAAGATCAGGTTGGGGCTTCTCAACAGGGATCTGGTTGACGTCTTTCTTGATTAGCTAAAGCCTACTTGGGACAATGGCAGACTGGGGCCGGCTTTTATAGCCAAGAGGATTGACCGTTTTCTTATTAAGGTGTATGTGATCGAGAAATGTAGTATGCCATACTCTTCCATAGCAAACGAATTTTCATCCGACCACAAACCCATAATTCTCGGCTGGGAGTCTTTCAATTACAGAAAGGAATATCACTTCAAATTCAGCAAGATATTTTTGGAGGATGAATCCTTCATCGACATCATCAACAAAGAATGGCAGGAGATGATGGGATCTGCATCGGCTCTTTTATTAACCTTCCGAGAGAAAATACAGCGCCTCAAATCAGTCGCTAAAACTTGGCAAACACTCAGAATCAAACAGGATAAGATAGAGCCGAATCACATTAAAAAGGAGCTGAACGATATCAACGACCTCCCTATATGATATGTCGCTGGAGAAAAAGAACATCATCAGATCTTTAGAAAAAAAGAAGCTCTCCCTCCTCTATAAAGAAGAAGTGCTATGGCGGCTCAAAAGCCAAGCCCTTTGGCTCAAGGTGGGGGACCGTAACACAAAATACTTTCATAATCTTGCTAATGCCAGGAGAAGAAGGAACTCGATCTGGAAGATCAAGGATGGGAACGGGGATTATCTCTTCACACAGGAGGACATATCTAAAGAGGCGGTTCGGTTTTTCCAGGCTCAGTACAAAAGAAAACCAAGCATTGCCGCGGATATGTTTTGGGCCGCTGAACATATGCCTGAAATGTTCAATGAATCTGCCTATGAAAATTTCATCCGACCTGTTACTGAGGACGAGCTCCTCGCTGCCATGAAAGCATCCAAAAAGGATAGGAGCCCGGGCCCGGACGGCTGGCCCATAGAATTCTTCCTTCATTTTTTCGAATTGTTCAAGGCGGACCTGCTGCACATGGTGGAGGCCACACGTTTGTCGGGAAACATTCACTCAGCTCTGTCGTCCACCCTTATAGCTTTAATTCCTAAAAAGAGTGATTCTGCCTCTTTTCTTAATTACAGGCCGATTGCCCTTTGCAATTCTCTATTCAAAATCATATCTAAAATTATTGTTGAAAGGCTTAAGCCGGTATTTAATTGTTTCATCACCAGAGATCAGCATGCTTTTCTGAAGGAACAAAACATCTGGGACGCTGTGGCACTAACCCAAGAATGCCTCTTCAATATTCGGACAAAAAATACCAAGGCGGCAATTTTAAAAATCGATTTGAAAAAGGCATATGATTGTGTGGACTGGGGTCTTCTCAGGATTCTGTTGGCAAAGATCGGCATGAGATCAAAGGGCTTGGAATGGATCATGGCATGCATTGAAAACATAAATTTTTCGGTCATCATCAATGGTACTCCGTCACCTTTCTTCAAGGCAGAACGGGGTCTCCGCCAAGGATGCCTCCTCTCACCGCTGATGTTTATTCTGGTCATGAATACCTTAAGCATTCAACTAAATAGGGCAGCGACAGGTTTTTGCTTCCGTCCAATTAAGATGTGTAAAGACTTTTATTTATCCCACAACCTCTTCGTGGACGACATTCTAATTTTTTTCTATGTTGCACAAGGCCTCCTGGGAGAGTCTTTATGATATTGTTTCCAGGTTCCAATCCGCTTCCGGTATCTACATCAACAAGGAAAAATCGAAACTATACCACAACAAGTCTCATCTGGTATTGGTTTCATGGATCGCCGAGCTTTTTGGTATAGAAGCTGTGCTGATTGAAAGAGGTCTCAAATATCTTGGTTTCTCCCTCAATCCTACTGGGAACAAACAGGGGGATTGGTCATGGCTGCTGGACCGTTTTTTCTCTAAAATTTCAGGATGGGAAGCAAGGACCCTCTCACTGGCTGGCCGCTATATTCTCGTACAATCTGTTCTATCCCAACTGGCCATATACTGGGTGCACCTTTTTTACATCCCAGCTCCCATCATCTATAAAATGAAATCATATGCCGCCAACTTCCTGTGGGGAGGAAAGTCCGGACAAACCAAAATTCACCTGGTTAAGATGAAGTCTTTAACGATTTCGAAAAAAATGGGAGGCTGGGGCTTACTGGATATGAGATCGATGGGAAATGCACTCTTGTGCAAAACTCTCCTCCGCGGTTTATTCAGAAACGGTCCCTGGAGCATTTTCATCAGAAGTAAATATTTGAAAGGTAAAAACATTGCTTTCTGGTACAGATGGAACACGCTTGGGATCAAGAGAGGATCCGCCATATGGCAAAGCTTCCGAAAGAACTTGCCATTCTTCGTGAAGAATTTTCGGTGGTCCATTTTTACAGGTTCGAATATATTTATTGGAACTGATCTCATACACAAAGGGCTTTCCTCTCCTCTGCTGCCGTCTTTGGTATCCTATCTTCACTGCAGGGGTATATTCACTTGGGATCGTCTCATCAAAGCATGGTCATCCTCGTCCCCCATCTGGATGAACGCAGAGGACCTCTCTTTGCCGCCTTATCTCTACTCAGTTTGGAATCCAGTGCTCAACATCCTACAGGGTTCAACCATAAAAAGAACAGGGGTTTTGGATGTCTTGGTCTAGAACATGCCCCTTGCACCAACTCCAATTCGAGTAAAAGACATTTACACTGCACTGTCTCAAAAGGAAGCACAACCTATGCTGCCGATTTTCCCTTTCCGCTTTTGGAAAGCCTCTTGCCCTCTCAAGATGGTACTTTTTTCATGGCTCCTCTTTCAGAACAGGAATCTATCCTGGGACAATCTACAGAAGAGAGGATGGATTGGGCCGAGCCGCTGTGCCTTATGTTTTACTGTCGGGGAGACAAACTTCCACTTGTTCTTCCAGTGTCAAGCATCTCTGCAAGTATGGTATGATCTCTCCTTAACATTGGATTTTCCTTACCGTTGTTTCTCCTCTGTACAGGAAGGATTTCTCTGGTGGAGCGTACAGTCGGATTCTCGACGCTCTTTATTTATTGCTGTCTGCTGGTCTATCTGGATATGGCGAAATGAAGCTATCTTCAAAACCTTTTGGTCTATCTGGATATGGCGAAATGAAGCTATCTTCAAAAACTTTCGGAGGCCCATCTCTTCCACTCTGCTTCGCATCAAGGCTCTCCTGGAATTTCTGGGCATATAGGCCTCCTTTTTGGTACTCCAACGAGACATGTTTTTTCGCCAAGCTTCAATTCACTTTTTGTATTAAGATCTACTCCGCCTCTGCGGCACTATAACTGTTTCATATTGGCAAACTTCAATGATCTGAACTATCTGAACTCTCTAAAGCTCCTTCTGCATGGTTGTCATATTACTCTACAGTACATATCGGAACCTTGATCCGGCTTTTTCCAAGAAAAGACATGGGTTAATCCTTCATTAAACCTACATATGTAATTTGATCATCTTTATATCAATACAATATGATTTTTCTGTTGAAAAAAAAAGAAAAGAATAGAAGAGAAGAAGCTATTCAGATTGAAATTAAAATGATCTACCTCTCTAATTATATTTTCAAAACAGTAATTTGTTTTAATACTTTTTTCCCACCGGAGAAATTTCCACAAACTTGAGAAAGCACCTACATTTGTACAAAATTGAAAGGAAAACAAAAGTTTGTGTAGAAAAATGTATGAGTTGACCCCCGCGTCCCCTGCGAAATTGGGCGCTCGGTTAGGGAGAGTTGTAAAACACAAAAATTGCATTCATTCAGATTAGTTGATTTAGGCTTTACCCGTTTATAGCGCGGGTCGACTGCGGAATTGAGTGCTCGTTTTGAGAGAGTTGCAAAACTGCATTCATTTTGAGAGCTGAACAGGTTTGACACGTTTACAGCGCAACAACGTTTGATTTGGGGCGCAGTCAGTTGTAGCCCTTTTTGAATTTTTGTTGTAGTTGGAGTTGACTTGAAATCTAACCAGAAATTGGAAAATTTTAGATTAGTTATTTTACGTTAAAACATGTGTACGTTATTTTACGTTAAAACATTAAAACATGTGTACATAAACAATATGCCAAGTGATAATAATGATTTAATTTACGGTAATAGTTATTACGAACTAGTTTACACTCGAGAGTTGTTGACATGTTTATTGTTAAAATCATAGAAGAAGATGTAAATGTTGACATGATTATGGTTAGGTTGGTAATAGAATATGTCGTGTCTGTATAGAATATGCAGTGGTTTGTGAAAAAACAGCTTGTTTCTAAATTTTTTTGGCATTTGAAATTAATTTGCAAGTACTTCCACCATCGTGGAACAACTGTGGGTTTAGAAAAACAACGTCAACCGACTAGTGGTATTTGTGTGTTTTGCGGGGCGTGTACTGCCACGTCAATCAACAGAGCAAGCGGTAGTTATCTTCTGTTTGTTGAGAAAAATTGAGAGTTGGAAGGTGCATGAACTTACCACAAATTGAACGTCCGGCGGAAAGCGGAATATGAGTGTGAACGCCGCGAAAAATCGGAATCGAGAGACAAATAGTGAGTCCTGGTCCAGGACCAAACTTGGGAACTAATTAGCAGACTTTCTTAGATTGGGCCCGATTCCTGATAGTGCGCTGTAATCGTGTCAAACTTAATTCAACTCTGAAATGGATGCATTTTTTTGTATTTTACGTCTCCCTGAAACCGAGCGCTCAAATTCGCCATTCGAGTCCTATGACATCGAATCTGTTTTCAAAGTGATAAACCCAACTTCTAAAATTCCTTCGTCCACGCATACCACGCTGTGTGCCAGCGTCAGTTCACGTCAACTCACATTTTTCCACACAATAAAAAAATCCTCCGTCCACGCATACCACGCTCTGTGCCCTAGCGTCAGTTCACGTCAACTGACATTTTTCACACAATCAAACATTTCCTTTGGTTAAAGGTAAATTTACACAAGGATATGTGATCAAATGATTTTGGTATTTATTTATTTTGTGATTTAATAGGGTAATGAAAAAATAAAATAAATAATTATGTTAATTTTAAAAATAATACATATAAATTTATTAGGTAGGGGTAAAAGGAAATTATTACTTAATAAAAAATGATATATATTTAAAAATTAAATAATAATAAATTTATATAACATTTTAATGTGAGAAATTCGAATTTAATATATATATGTATGAAAGTAAAAACAAAGGCTACATAGTAAGTATCACGCTTCTAGCTTTAAATGTAATTTAATTAAACGAAAATATAATAAAAATAAAAATTTAATCAAAAAAATAAAATAATGTTTCTTTAAATGTCATCACAAAAAATAAAAAAAATATGATTAACTAATATTGTTTATATATGTGTGAGATTTATTGTTAACATATATATAAACATATATATACAGAAATTACAATTTATGAAAATGGAAATAATAGAAAAAATAAAATAAAATAAAGTAAAAAGTGAAATAAAAAAATAAATAAAACTAAAAATAAAAATGTAGTAACTAATAAAAATGGAGGTTACTAAACAACCTATAATAAGACCTCAACCAATAACCTTACAAATAACTAAATTTAAATAAAATAAAAATAAGAATAAAAATGAATTCTCAATGTTAAACTATGGATGGCATAAATATTTGGTCGAACACAAACTAATACTTAGTCAAAGGCAAATTTGAATGCTAATTACCAAGTTTGCACTAGGTATAATAAATAAGTGTTCATTGGGATGATATGTTTAAACTATATTAAAAAACTTATCAATGTTTATTATAACTACTAAAATAAACGTTTCCTAACTATATCATTTTATTGTTATTATTATTTATCCTTTTACTTTATCTAATCATAATAGAATAACTAATCAATATTCATTATATATATAAACTTAATTTTCATTTTCAATATTTCCTCTTGAACTGAGGATTGTTGTGATCCACCTCTACCCTTACTCACATCCGCTCTCAATTCATGAACATCTGCTACACTTCTAATCTTATTGACTTATTAAGCCATCATAACTACAGGGTAAACAAGATTTTGAAGAATCACAATTAGATTCTTTTTCTTTTCTCGAGGTCAGATAGATTGCATTGGTCATAGTGTTCATGAACATCTGCTACACTTCTAATCTTATTGACTTATTAAGCCATCATAACTACAGGGTAAACAAGATTTTGAAGAATCACAATTAGATTCTTTTTCTTTTCTCGAGGTCAGATAGATTGCATTGGTCATAGTGGAGGTTCATCATCATCGTCATTATCATTATTATTTATATTCTCATAACTTAATTCATTTTTTATATTTTTTATATTAATAATTTACATTATAAAATAATCATTTTATTATTTCTATCTATAATTTAGGTTTTTTTTATTTTTTTTATCAATATTTTGTTTAGTTATTTTTAGTTAGTTGTTATTTTTTTGTCTAATCCACATGAAAATATGAACTTTGAATCTCGTGGTTTACAAACATTTCATGATACAAATATGGCTAATTAAACTTTTTGATCGACATTAATTTTTGTTTCTTTTAAATATATTTATTTTTAAATTAAATTTAAATATTCATTTATTTTTACAATGATATTAATTTTATTAAATATTTCACTCTATATTTTTAGAATTTTAATTATTTATCATAACCAATAGAATACTTATAGTTTTTAATTTGAAAACTTTTTATTATTTATCTATTTATTTATTTTTCACAAGTACAACATTACATATTCCATATGACAAATATACTTATATTGTCAATATTGGCAACATATGTCCTGTCCCTTACAAGACAAATTTATAAAATTTAAAACTTATTCATTTTTATTACACATTTTCTAACTATATCTAACATAATTTTTATAGCTAATAACTCTCTTTTATTTATTTTTATTTACAATAAAATATATATATTTTATTAGCCATTTATTATATGATTTATATTACATGAGAGAGACTTCTTATGAATGCCACTAACAAATAGGATATGACAAATCTCAATAAACATAAATCCACAAAACACAACTGAAAAAATAAATTGTTTACCAAACTATTCAAATTAAAATTCTTTGATTTATATTCATTGTACATCTAATTGTTATTTTAATGAAAAATTAAAATAATATTAATTTTTCTTATATTTATATATGAAAATAATATATTTTATATAAAGAATATGAATTTATATAATTTTGTTCTATTTATTTAAAAATTGGTTAGTTTTTAAGTTAAAATAATTTAATAATTATTGAAATTTTGAAATTAAGATTTAAATCTTTCGATCATATATATATTATATATATATATTCTGTGTTCACTTTTAGTTTTTAAGGAATAATATAGCTAACTTTTATATTTTATATAATATTTATAAATTTATATATACTAAATTATTATTTCAAAAAAATATATATTAAGTTATTATTGAAAATTTTTGGGAAAAGATCAAATTGAGAATATTTGGTCAAGACATTTCCAACTAGCCAGTGTGGTTGATCTTTAGGACGAGAGTGTGGATAAAAGTTTACTCTTGAATAATGATAAATTAATTTTTATTTTATAGTTATGAATGAAATATGTTGATATAATATTTTCATCTCTTCTACATTAATAAATGAAATTTCATATATTAACTATTCCAACATTTTCTTTTGTAACCTAGAGGAACCCAGTAGCATACCTATAATAAATTAGTTTTTATTTTAAAGTTATAAATGAAATATGTTGATATCTTTTTGTTATCTTTTATATATTAATAAATGGAATTTCATATATTAATTATTTTAGCAATTTGTTTTGTAACGGAGAGGAATGGAGCACCCTATTGGTAAGCTAAGATATGAATGGGGGGAATTGGAGCCTATGTCTTTTGAGATTCAACGATTTAATGTTTCATAGGTTAACCAATTGAAGTGCCCCCGAAACAACTATTTCAACATTTTTAAATTCATATTTACTTTTAATATTTATTTAATACAATTATGAATTTACCATACAAATAATATGATATAATATAGTATAATATATATAGAATATATATATAATATATATATATATATATATAATAAAATATTAAATAACTTAAATTATTAAATAATAAATAATACAAATGAGTAAATAAAAAATTATCAAACAACACATGAGCCCAGTTAATATTCTCAATATTATGACAACTAATACTCTTAATATTATGACCACTTAATTGGATTATGTGGAATTCACATTCAAAACTGTAAGTTGTAATTATGAGTATAGAAACCACATTTCAAAAAATTGGCATAAGAAGTGTGAATTTAATCTTTATGTCTTTCCATGTATTGATTTTGAAGAGAAAGCATATTGAAAATTCAAGTAAGAAAAATAAAAAATAAAAAATTAATTAATTTGTGAATTTAACCTTTATGTTTTTCAGAGTATTAATTTTGAGGAGAAAACACCTTGAAAATTCAGTGAACAAAAATAAAAATTATTAAATTAATTAATTTGGTGTATCACTAATAAACATAGAAAAATAATTATAACATACACAACCACTTTCTGCATTAATTGGTGTTTACTTGGTGAGATAAGTACCAACAAAAATTTTAAATACTAACAGTACACAAATAAGTATTTATTTGGTAAGATAAATAATTGTAACATACACAATCACTTACCCTACTAGCTAACACTCTACACTAACAAGTATTTACTTGGTGAGATAAGTATTAGTACTAAGTTTCAGATACCAATTTAAACCGGATTAAACCAATAATTTGAAAAATAATAACTAATTTTTTTTTGAAATTTTCATAATTAATTTATATTTATAACTTTTCTAAAATAGATAGTTTTTGATTTTATAATTAAAATAAAAAGATTTAGTCAAATAAAATATAATGATAATTTATATGTGTGGATGTTTTCAATATATTTAAATGCAAATTTATAAAAATGTATAAATTAAATGGTATCAAATATGAGTCTAAAGTAAGTTGACAAAGACCAAATTTCACAGTGTTATGAAGTTCCCATAGAACAAAAACTAGTATAACTGAATCTTGTTAAGTTTCGCTAAGATTCATTGTAATGTTTTGAGGTATCTTGTCGGTACAAAGTAAGTTGAGAGAAGACCAAATTTCACAGTGTTATGAAATTCTCATAAAACAAAAACCAGTATAACTGAATCTTGTTAAATTTGGCTAAAATTTATTGGAATGCTTTGAAATATCTTGTGGTTACAAAGTAAGTCAACAAAAAAAACCAAATTTCACCGTGTTATAAAGTTCCCATATAACACAAACCAATATAACCGAATGATGCTTTTGAAGGAGTCCAATGGACCGCACTAGTTTTTCAGACAGCTGGGCGGCAATATCGTCCCCAGAGCCATTCCCAGAGCGTTGGCACACCGACTTGACTTTATTTGCAGTCGTTGAAGTTATCTCAACATTTGTCAAAGTAATTCCTGTGCAAGCAACTGTCTTGCTGCACGAAAAGTTCACAGCCACATCGGTCGATGACGTTCCCTGTATGTTTCTATACGTGACATCTTGTATTTGCACTGCGGATGGCTGCACACAACAACATGACGCACAGTATTATTGATACGCAGAGTATAACATAGTTTTTACCTCTATGCATTTAGTGGAGATCAGATGTCCTTAGGTGAAGTTTATATTATATATTATCGATCAATATATATATATATATATATATTTAAACAATTATTTTATATTACAATAAAATGAAACACAATTGTTTTTGTTTTTCCTTTTTTGAGAATTTGTATTAACTTTGATGGTTGGAATTAGCGACGTTTAGGGTTATAGGGGTCTCTTCGAGTTGGGTGATATCCCCGGAATTACCAAATTCCGTGATTACCGATTCCTTACCTAAAGATGAAATTCTATGTAGTTACCAATTACTAACCTAGTTGATAGTATTTATAGGATAAAATAAATTGGAAATTTATCCTATATTATGCGCGCTTAAACAAGTATTTCGGAATTAATGTTGATGGCAACATCGTTCGCAAGCACACATCCACGGACTTCAAAATGATATTTCAACAACGGTGGGAGCTAAACTCATATTGGTTAGTTGATCACCTGAATTTTACAAGGTGAAGCGGAATCGCAATAGTACTGATCGATGATAATCGGATTCTTAACATTATGAACAACTATGTCTTCAAATATGATATTTCGTGCATAGCCAGAACCGCCCTGTATATTTACAAAAGCATGAATTCTGTTATATCAATTACGAACTGCAGTTCATTGCTGTATGAATAGAAATACTTAAAGAAGCCATACACCTGTTAAACCAACCTGCCAAGTCTTGATTCTGGCTCCGTTGGATGTTTCGACAAAAGTGATGTTTTGGACTAGAATGTCATCAATTTTGGCTTCTTCTCCATTCTTTCCCAGACTTCCAATGCTGCACAGAAGAAGAAGTACAATTCAGATTTCATCTTTACGGATTGTATTTTCTGCATGATAAGATCCAAAATACTTATCTCACCTGATGCCATGGCCTGGGCCACACTCTATGTTTTTGATATTAATAGTAGATGAGCCCGACGAAATGGAAATGCAATCATCCCCTGATATACAGTATTTATAATCATAGTTAGCAAAACCTTTGATGTTTATTATGCGTTTGCCAATCTGAACATTAACTAAGTGAAATTAAGATTTGCACTTATAGCAGCTGAGGGGAGATAGATATACGCTAGATGGATATTGACTGATTTATTATTAAGAAAATGGTAATATGGGAATAAACAAATTAACGCAAACCAGTGAAATCAAACTTCTAACCTGTCTGGATGACACAGTTGTTTATTTGGGCATTCTTAACTCTTTGTAAATGAATACCATCAGTGTTTGGGCTTTGTTCAGGAGCTCGTATCTGAAGCCCGTTTAATTGGATATCAGAAGAGTCGACCACTACGAGATGCATTCGTTGGCTATTGACAAATTGCAAATTTTTTATCAAAACATTTGAACATCCACTAATAGTCATTGCCGGTAAGACCAACCCAAAATCCAAACCACCGGATGAGCACAGCCTTGAATTAAAACTTACAGAAAGATTAAAAAAATCGTCTATAACAAGTTGATCATTGCGTCTTTTTTCAAGCAAATAAACAAGGTAATCAGGATAAGATTGCCGGCTGGAAACAAACCGGTGGAACCGCATCCAACCAACCCTGCACACAAGAAATTTGACGTCATTAATATAAATTGAAGGAGCCGGTATATACTACTAATTTGTTGTTTCATGGTAAGTGTTGGGTAGGGAAAGATTTTGGATGATGCTTGTGAAAAGGCTAGAGGTGGACTCGGAGCAGTCGAACGCGGAAGAGATGGAATATTAGAGAGGATTGCGACAGGATTTTGAATGGCGGCTGACCTGGACGATAAGAGCGGGGTATGGAAGGAGATTGTCAGTGCCATGTGTGCATCGTTTATTGGGCAAATGACTGGCGTGTATTGGGCAAATGACTGAAACCTTTTGTGTGGTTTAACAGGACCACCCAATTTTTAGTGGCCACATGTACACAACGGTGAGGTGAAACAGAACAGTTAAAGGGAACTCTTACTTCTTGTTTGTTAACCTTGCAGGATTTAGACCACCAATCTTGGCCTTGACCATCAATGACACCGCCACCTTCTATCGTCAATCCAGATATAGCATAAAATCGAATCCACAGATTAAGTTCATCGCTATTCCATGCAGATTGTTTATTGGGTGCAACTATTGTTCCAGTAATCTGCAAATTTATAATTTTAGCAAATAATTTAATATGGAATTTTCATAATCATCTTAAAAAGCATACAATCCAATATTCAACTTGCTCACCTCTACTGAAATATGAGACTTGCAAGGGCCAAGAAACGT
>APFE031224129.1:0-13721 GCA_000404065.3 Pinus taeda
GCTCTTTTCGATTTTATGGTCGGATATGGTTGGTCACTTTGATAAGGAATCATGGGCATATAATGTTAAAGGCTTAGCATATATAGATAAGGTTGTGGATTTAGAAAAGGTCTTTAAATAGAAACAATTTTACAATTGGAAAATTTATATTTCTTAAATTCACTTATTTAATTAACTTATATTTTAATATATATATTTATAATTTAAATTATATTAATTATTATTATTTTAAATTATATTAATATAGATATATATATATTATAATTTTTATTTTAAAAATTTATTTTAAAAATTTTATTAAATAAACGAAGTGACCCTCTACATATTTTCTTACTTTTTAATTAAAAACACATTAAATTTTATTACTTGTATTTTTGTTTAAACATTATATTTTATATTGATATTATTTGATTTACATACTTTTATATTAACGTCATGCAACGCCAACATTACATTATTGAATTACTGCATTATTTTTCATGACGTGGTGGCTACAGTAATGCTTCTTGCAGCTGGGATGGGTTATCAGAAAAGTAAAATCCCATGTAGAAAGTTGTACACATGAAAACTGTGACTTTTTAAATTCCGGGTTTGGCCAGAACGCAAATCCACGTACTGACCCCATTGTCAATGAATCGAAAGGCGTGCGAATCTCCTTCGAAATGTTTAATATTTTACATGGTGTGGATTTGTGAATAATTAATTAATTTATGTAACAATAAACTGTCCAAACGGATTCTTCCAGAAACGAATATCTCCCCCTGGAAATAGACGAGCACTGCCGTTTACAATGTACTTTGTTATTATTCAAAGATTGCAACCATACACACATATATATGACACAATCGTTCACTTCATTTTAACTTTCAGCTCTAAATTGCCCTCCTGCATTCGATTTACTTCATTTACTTTTCTCGAAGGGTTTTTTTTTTTTTTAATTTGTGAGGAAATTCCCCACAAATTAGTATTTTCTCATAATTAAGCTGTCTGGGTTTTTTTATCTGCAACCCAATTTTAGTTAGCAATTAATAATTGACTCTACTTCTATTTTATCATCTTGTTTGATGGCTGGAAAGTGGTTATCTAGAGTGATACCTGGATACACATCAGATAAAAACAAGAAGAATCGACGCCAAGTACATTCGAGCTCCGTGGCGAAGGCAGTAGAAGAGAAGCCGCCTCGAACTGTTTCTGGTTCTTCTTCTAATTCCAATTCGGCAGGTCCAAGCGCTGAAGATTCTTGCAATCCGCACCGTCTTATTCGCTATGAACAAGATAATACCTTTCAACGTTGCGTTTATGCAGGGGTTGAAGATCAGGATGTAGACATAAAGAATACAAATATACCTCTCCTATTTTTATTTACAATGAGTTATTTGTTTTTTAAATATATATATGATTTACAATATGGGTTATTTGTTTTTGAAATATATATGATTGTGATTTTTACTAAAATTTTTATACATTAATATAATTATATAAATTTAAGTAAGAAATTATATAAGAGAAATTTTTGGTCAACATTACTTGTTGTTTTATTATTATCAGTTCTTTATCAAAACAGGATGGTGTTTATTATCAGGTTCATCATCAAGGCGGCATGAAGAGCAACCATGGAAAGCTTAATTTTAATAAAGTTACTAATTATTTATAACATCTAATATATCACTTTATGAATAATTGTTTATAAATATATATATTAATTTAGAGTTGTCTTTAGTGTGACTTTTTGGTCTTTTAGGTGTCGGAATCTGGTGGAAAAATTTGAGGTGAAATCTTGATTTGTGTTATTTAAACTAACTTTTTGACTACATATATGGATTCAACACCCTCAAAAACCCTTAAGACACTTAGATTGTGCAGGAAACTTATCATTTCAATAAATTCCTTCTAAATTTTATAGAAATTTAACTAGAAAATCCCACCGGGAAAAACTTTTAAAAAATCACACTAAAACCGCTCGTATTAATTTTAAGTGGAGGAGGATTGTTGATTTTTATTTTTAAAGTTTAATGTGTAGTTTAAGTGGCGGAGGCTTGTTGATTTTTAAGCCGTAAGGCGTTTGCTTCTGAAATAGATGTCCCTAAGATCTACCTGTCATCGCTGTGCGCCGTTAGATTGTGTGTTAGACGATTAGAATAGTGTTAGTCGTTGGATTAAGGAAAAGTAACTGAATGAGCCGGCAGCACTAGGAAGCTGAAGCGAACAGCGTATGGAATGAGCCGTCACTCAGAAGCTGAAGCAACCCTTCATAATGATCCTGCGAATGAGAGAATTGCCGCTTCTGTCTAATGCATGTTTATGCCTGTGCATGAATCTCTGAATCTGAGCCAAGCGAGTGTATAGTACTCAGGAAGCGCAATTGTATAGATGATCGCCGGGCGTCTAGATACCGTCACAATTCAGCCCCGATTGATCAGAAATCCCCGAGATCGTCATTATACATCGAGGATTTCTTAGGGGAATTCGTTCGATGCCTTCGAATTTCAGGGTTTGAATTGAACAGGGGAGTTTCACGACCCCAAAATGTGGGTGTTTTATCTGATGTCGCTGCCATTGACGTTGGGCATGGTGGCTGCCACGCTCAAGTATTTCGCTGGCCCGGAGGTTCCTCCATACGTTCTGTTCACCGTTGGCTATGCGTGGTTCTGTTCCTTATCCATAATTATATTTGTGTCGGCCGATATCTGGACCGTAAGTTTCTTCGTTCTCAAATCCGCAGGGTTTCATAATTCTTTGGTTTTGATGATTTCAATTGCAGGCTTCTGATCTCTGGTTTGGGCGACTGTTGTGAAAATTAAAACAAATATATGTGGTTGGTTCGTTTTGTCCTTACCAAATGGTTGGTAAATACGATCAATTATGAATAGTAGCTTCAATGGCCATGTAAAATGTTCCTCTGCTGTTCTTTATTTTCATATTTGAATTTCCGTATGACTGTGGCATTGTTCAATCCATACATTTCCTTTCATAGTATCGAATTTACCGTGAATCTCATTATCCATGGTAAAAAGCCAAGATGGACATATTTCTAGAATAATCTTTAACGTGTTATTGGAATTGAATCTCGTGGGCTCTAGGAGTCTGCCCTATACTTAGGGAGAGACTTCCCGAATGGTATTTAAGAAGGATTTTATTCATGTTTCTTGTAGGAGCAATCGCATTCGAGAAGACCTCGGGTGGTTGGAGAGTAGCTGCAAAATTTTCCCCTGATCTCTCAGCACATTTACTCTCTTTTGACAACCAGGGCTTCTTATATTTCATTCATAGCTAGTTAATTTTCCAGTCTCTGGCTAGGTTAATTTCGAGGGATTGATTTTTTTTTCCTCATTGTGGGGTGGCTGTGTTTTATGAAGTGTTTTTCTTTGAACATGTAACGTTGAATGTTGGATGCATTGAAGTATCTTGTTGATATTAATTTATATTTATTGTCATATGTATAGATTGAATTGAACTAATTGATCTTAGCTTATTGTCAAGGTTGTTTTATCTATTTCTACTTTTCTTTTTGAGCTGGTCCTCGAGCTTCAAATGTAACTTAATGCTTATTAGGCATCCATTTTCCAGCTTGTGTGACTTGAGTTCACATGCCTCTGAAAATCACAAACTCCAGTGAATTTGATCTCCATTTGAAAGTTGTGGAAATGTTAGTTTCAACTGTGTCTGTTTATGGAAACAAATGATATCTATGGTTTTTTTATGATGCTGATTGCAAGAAGAAAACCCCAAGTAAGTTACGGTGTTTCTGTTACTGAATTCCTGTTGGGGTGTGCATTCCCTTTTGTAGTTTTGATTTTATTTGTTTTGAAGGAACCTGTTTGAACCTGGTACATATTTTTAACAAAGCTTTCTTCGCTTTAATTGTTCTTTTGGGATTAATTATTATTTTATGTTGTTTGCATCAAAGGTTATGATAGATTTGGATCTTTCAGGGATGTGTTTTTTTCTTTAATTTTGGATCATCTTTCATGCATGCACATCTGCTACGAGGATGACATGGATTATTTACCATTATTCAGTTTCAGATTGGGTTCTCTTAGCTTTTCTCGTGGTTCGGTTACTTATCATACGGGTTTCAAGTTATGCTTTCACTATTGGAACTTTAAGATCTCATTTACTTTTTAGGTTAGAGATAAATAATATTAGTTGTCTTTTTTCAAAACTTATCGATATTTATATGCTTATATTTGTAAACTTTGTAGGTCAATCAACATTTGTAGGTAGTATTTGTCAAGAAAGAATTTGGAAGTAGTACTAATTTATCACCGTCTCTACCTTACTCACAACTCCGGACTGGCACTTGTCTTGTTCATTGTTCAGTTTTCCTGATTGTGTTTATTTTTCTGTGCATTATTATGTCTTAATCGTTAATCTGTGTGTGCATGTGTATGAAGGGAGACAAGGATAAGTTCTAACATGTTTGCTTTGAATTGTAGAATGTTTTATGGTTCAGGTGGTCCATATGCCTTGTTTACTGAGAAATATACTAGCCGAGCCTTGGCAAAGATGTCTTTTGAAGAAAAGGACCTAACTGGGGATACTGAAGGTCTTGGTCCATTTGAATTAGATGCCCTACAAGATTGGGAGTACAAATTTATGGGAAAATATGTCACTCTCATTTTATTGAAACATATGATTGAAACATTTGATATAGATCATGAAAATCAATCCTTGAAATGTTTAAAAAGACTTAGGTGGTCATCATGATTCAATATCTTGAATGCTGTATACAGATTGGTAGAAGCGTTACTCCCTATTACTTGGAGTTACTCCATCATACTTGGAGTAACCCGAGGGATTCTTTACTTGCAAGAGGATTCTCATCTCCAGATTATTCATCGGGATATTAAAGCAAACAACATTTTGCTGGACAAAAATTTGAATCCCAAGTTAACAGATTTCGGACTAGCCAGACTATTTGAGGACTATCAAACTTGTGTTGGGACAAGAGTTGCTAGCACTCGGTAAAATTTCAAACATGCATCACTCTTATACTAATTTCTCTTAAGGTGTATAGTTTTCGTGTGAAAAGGATTTCACTAAACTGATTTTGTAATTTGCAGTGGTTACATGGCACCGGAGTATGCTATGCATGAGCATTTGTCTGCCAAGGCCCAAAGCTGATGACTATAGCTCTGGGATTCTTCTTCTGGAACTTATGAGTGGAAGAAAGAACATGGATTTTATATTATCACCTGAAACCCAGATCCTTTTAGAATGGGTAAGGCACTGCTTCCATTGTAATTCCAATTAACAACATCTATATTATCCAGATCATGTTATTGCCCTAATGAGAGTAATCCGTATCTATTAACTTCTGTAATCCAACATAAACTAATGGCTGATTTTACGGGCCCTCTATATATTTTCTCAATATGAAGATATGTTGTGGTCATGTAGGCATGGGGACTATACAAAAGAGGAAATATGGAGGACGTTATTGATCCAGTTATAAACAAAACCTGCAGCGATCAGGAACAAGTCTTGAGATGCATCCAGGTTGGACTGTTCTGTACAGAAGCCCGCGCATCACTGTCTACATTCAACTTGATGCTTTCAACTGACGCTATGATGTTAGCAAACCGCACAAAACCTACTTTTGTGAGTTCTGTAGCTACCCACAACACTGAATACACCAGCAATCCTGGCTCACCAAATCATGGTTCATCGCATACATCTGCAACCATATACTTGAATGGATCCTCTGCTTCATCGCATACTCCTTTGGTTCCATCGAACACTGATGCTTCAATCTCTAAGTTGGAACCCAGGTAATGCTGGGCTGAATGGTAACTAAAGATGTTGGGTCCATGATTTTACATATGTTATAGAAGGTAACCGGGGTATCATCAATAGTAGGTTGACATTCATTTGCTATTACCATTATTGTTTTGGAGAGTCGGGAAGCGAGTGAAATATCCATAAACTTTATCATATAACTTTACAACATGTAGTAAATATTTGCCTATTTAATAGATAATTTCAATCCAGTTTTGGCATGTTTATCAGTTTTAACTCTGTATATGACTTTACTTCATATTTGCAAATAATAGTCCACATTTTCCGTAAAAGATATCTTCATAAGTAATGAATTTGTGAATTTGGAGAATTCAGATCTAAGTCCATGATTCAAGGCACTTGGTAGGGACCTTCTTTCCATTGTTGGTGCAGGGATTACTGCGAGTTTATGTGCATGATTGCCAATACAGTAGATCCATTGGTTACACAAGGAACCTCTTAATGCTAGATTCTTTTCTATTCGACCATCTAGAACAAGTGCCAAATGGTACTCTGCCAACAAGGATATTTAAATGCACTTATTCAGATTCTTTGATCCTTTGCAAGGATGTTTTGCCCGTTTAGAGGTTTCCACCTTTCTTAACTTGCGTAATCATTCCTAACAAATAATAGGAATTTGGCAACGAGTCCTTGTATTTGAGAACCCACTCTTCGACATATTGCCTGCACATCATTGTTAATTCGGAATGAACACATGAAGAAGCCATTACAAGATATCTGTTGTTTTATTTTCTAAAAGTACAAGATATGTGTTGTTGCATCAACATCATTGAGATCTTATCCAATAATTATGCTGACGTGGCTGGTTTGTCATGTCTTGTAATGACACGAGTATGAATTGTGATTTGTTATACTTGAAAGGTATAATATCATTATATCAAGTCTGTATAGGATCCTATGCCTACTAGGTGGGTAAAATTAGGATTTAATATATTTACGCCGTAAGGCATTTCCCTCTGAAATGAACTCCCCTAAATGTCTACCTGTCCTAATCTTAACCGTTAGATCTATTGTTAGACGATTCAACAATTCTCTGCCATCCAAAAATTCATTAAATAACAGTGAAACCCAGCGCAGCCCATCCATCTACCTAGCCAGTCCGTCTACCCAGCGCAGCCCATCCGTCTACCTAGCCAGTCCGTCTACCCAGCGCAGCCCGTCCGTCTAACAGTAAAGAAACCACATAATAAGTAAAGGAGGAGGGTTTCAGTAGATCAACAATGGCGGTGATAGAGGAAGACTTTGTAAGCGACCTACTAATAACTACAGAGGCTCCTTTATCAGCAGGGGGCACAACCCTGCCAAGATACTTCTTAACCAGATCAGGATACTCTTGAACTGCCTCCGATATCGAACAAAAGATAACCCCAACAGCCTTTAGAGTCTTCCTATGCGTGGTAGCAATGGAAACACTGTCAAAAACAGCATCTACGGCTACGTTGGCCAATCTCTTCTGCTCAGTCAGGGGTATGCCCAGCTTCTGAAAAGTCTCAAGCAGGTCAGGGTCCACCTCATCCAAGCTCTTCTTTTGTTCTTTTTGTTTAGGCTCAGAATAATAGCAAAGGTCCTGGAAATTGATGGGTGGGTAAAGGTTATCAGACCATTTGGGTTCTTCCATTTTTAACCACTGTCTGTAAGCACTGAGTCTGAATTGCAAAATCCATTCAGGTTCCTTCTTTTTAGCTGAAATTAACCTAAAGGTTTCCTCAGAAAACCCTTTGGGAATAGACTCGGATTCAATGTCTGCTACAAAGCCATACTTGTAATCCCTTTTCAAGAACTGGTGAACTGGGTCATCGGTATCCTTACCTTTTGTTGGCACGCTGCTCCTTTCGGCCACCATCGCATCAAGGGCTTCTGCGCGGACTCCAGCGAAGCGCTGGCGGAGTCTTGTGGGTGAGGCGCCTAGTGAAGGATAAAATGATATCTGGTACCTGCCGCCCAATGTTGGCGGAGATTGAAGGCCTAAATTGGTCGTCGCTGTCATCGTGGAGGTCATGGGAGTTACAATTTTTTGAACTGTAATTCCTATGTTTGCCTATGTCCCAAAAACACAGTGAAGCTCTTCATGCAATCCGAATTCTGCCTTCAGCCTCCTGGTGATAGCCCTACTCGGAGATCCCTATTCGATTCCCTTATAGCTGGGTGCATTCCTGTGTTGTTCAATCTCTTTACAGCATATTATAAGTATCTATGGCATCTTCCTGTTAATGAGAGCTCCTATTCAGTTTACATAGCAGAAGAGACAGTTGAAGAAAAGAATATAAATGTGATAGAGGCTCTTCAGAAAATCCCAGAGGAACAGAGGAAGGAAATGAGAAAGACCATATTCCAGAAAATTATGCCTGCTCTGGTCTATGGTGACACATATTCAATATTTAAGGTTTTCCAGAATGCATTTATGATTTCTTTGAATAATATTCTCTGGAAAACAACTAATCCCTCCAAGGATGAAGCCATTTGAATCCATGATGCATTCCATTATGGAGGGGACAATGCATCTGAGTTGAGTACAAGTTTTGCACTTTACAGACAACTAAGCTCTTGTAAAAAATTGTTTTGAACTGAGGATACATGAACAATCAGAGGTCTTTTTTTTATTATTGTTTGTGTTTGTGGTTACAGTTCATTCAAGGCATTGAAGAGACGGTGGGGTTTGGAAAAGGAGCTAACAGACTATACGTGACCATCGATCTAGAGAAAGCTCTAGTGGGTTGAACTCAGATAATCCTTGACAAACCCAAAAACCCACGATGGTATGATTCCTTTCAAATTTACTGTGCTAACAAGGGACTGTTGAATCTCAACTGCACTTTAAATACTTAGATGCTTGTATTTTATTCCATCCTCATTCTGATGAAGATATTTGGCAATGGCAATGGCAGATCAGGAAAAGCCAGAGACTCCATCTAATAAGCTTTGCAGGTTTCCCAAGACGCAACAATACAAAATCCATTCGTTCTGTCCTCATTGAACAGTGTTTAGGCAGACCAGGGAGTTACAATTTTTTGAACTGCAATTCCTACGTTTGCCTACGTCCCAAAAACACAGTGAAGCTCTTCATGCAATCCGAATTCTGCCTTCAGCCTCCTGGTGATAGCCCTACTTGGAGATCCCTGTTCGATGCTCTTATAGCTGGGTGCATTCCTATGTTGTTCAATCCCTTTACATCATATTATAAGTATCTATGGCATCTTCCTGCTAATGAGAGCTCCTATTCAGTTTACATAGCAGAAGAGACAGTTGAAGAAAAGAATATAAATGTGATAGAGGCTCTTCAGAAAATCCCAGAGTAACAGAGGAATGAATTTCGGAGTAACTGGTTTCTCTGAGGTCAATACAAACGAGTTCCCAAACTCGTTTTCTGTGTTTGAGGAGATTATGTGAAAACTTGTCAAATGGTTCCATTGCAAAGTGTAGATCCTCTTAAAACTATGTGTGAGAACGGTTCGATGATTAATAAAATCGAGTTCCAATGCACAGATTATTCCCTAAACCATGTGAACCTATCCGGGGAAGCTCTGTTCTCTTGCTAATCAAGTGGGAAGTGACTGCTCTAAAATGTTGCCCTCCGAGTAGCTTGTTGCTGAATCAATGGTGAGTGCTTTAACAGATCCAAGATAGATAGCACTAGTGATACTTAAGGATGTGATCCGTAAGACTGCATAGTGTTGGCAGACCTGAGACCAAGATTTAGACACAAAACAACACATTATTTTATGATCTTTTATTGTCAATATTATATTATATGTTTTCTAATGACATTGCATAAATATTCATGTCCTTTTAATACAAGCTTATGTTAAACACTTCAACATTGAAAGGGTTGACTTGAAAAATCTTACTATCACATTTAGATATACATTGAGATATTTTAATGTCAAAATATCACAATCTCAAAATACCAGGAATTTCGGAGCAAATGGTTTCTCTGAGGTCAATACAATAGAGTTTCAATGCACAAATGAGACCTATTTATTTCCTAAACCATGTGAACATATCAGGGGAAGCTCTGTACTCTAACTACTCAAGGCCCTCCTTGCACTTAGCACGCTAGAGCTACTTAGAAGGTAGCTCGGAGGTTGAACCATATTATCATCATTATTTCATTTATGAATGTGACTTTTAGAAAGAGTGAATGTAGTAAATTATTAAATGGTGAAGTTTGATAATTAGGACTCAAATCCACTGGAACATGGATAGCACTAAAGAATTGATAGTTTTTCACTGTAAGTGGGGAAACAAAAAGATCAATTGATGCTTTTTCACTGTAAATGGGGAAAGAAATAGAATAAATACTCAATATGGATCTAACAAATGGCTTCCACAACTTAAGGATGTATTTATCAATTGAAGGATCCCTTATTCATGGCTTAGGAAGACCATAGCAAGACCCTTTTTACCTAAATCATCATTTGGTTGGTTTTTTTTTTTTTGTTTCTATTCTATTGTGTGGTTAAAATCATCTTTTGGTTCCTTAAAATGAAAACAGAAATTATTTCGTAATCTACACAAAACTAGATTTCAAAACATTGAAAGATTTGTTTCCATGTATTTATAATTACATTAGAAAAACCATGTGAAGACCAATCTATTGATTGCTAAGCCTTTAGCATCAATCTCAATTGTATATTGTATATTTGCAAGTATATAATATCTCATAAAATAATAATAAATGATCCTGGTATGAATCTGGAAATATCATTTACAGAAATGAAGAAAACAAACATACTGCTCAATGCAGTGGGCTCTCTGCTTAAAACAGCAGCAGCAGATGCATAAACAAACAAGTAATAAAATATTTCAGTTCTGTTTACATCAAAACAAGATTTACATGGCACCAGGCTCCAAAAAATAGAGTATCCACTCTCAATCTGTCTTGGTGAGAACATAGATGGCATATATTATTCCTGGTAAGTACCCAAAAAGTGTCAGCAGCAAACATAGCCAGAATTCAGCCCGTCACAATATAACAACAAACCCATCAGTTATGATTTAAAATGATGAACATAATCTTTATGCCGAAACCAAAAATTTTAAAAGGCAATTAAAGGCTTTTGCCGTGGGATGAAGTTCTCTCACATGGCACTCGTATTTGAGAAAAACTCCCAGAGGAGGTAGAAGTATGGCCAACAAAATGTCTATGAAAGTTGCAGTGCCCTCCCTCATGATGATGAAATAAACTTTAACTCAGAATCTTATTAGTCAAAATACACCCAAACAAATCACAGATCGACTCCCACTCTAACGAAGTTTCTATTGAAATTTCCCGATAGTGAGGATACCTTCACAGACGACTCCATTTTAAAGGTGATTTTTTCATTTTCTCGGTAATATCGCGCGATTAATTCAGTGATTTTTTCATTTTGAAAAAATGTAGTAATTGTTCCTCAATTTATGCCTTACGGCATTTCTTTTGCAACATTTGGTGCAAATGCTAGTTAGTTTTAAAGTTTAATGGATAGTCGGGATGTACGAGTGGAGAATATTGCGGAATATGTCGAGATATACAATTAGTCTTAGTCCATGATAGACGGCTGAGGCGTGAGGGAGTCCGAACCGTCGAACAAGAAATATATAAAAATAGATTTAATACGGTTAGTCTTACTACATGATCGACGGCTGGGGCGTGAGGGAAGCCGAACCGTCGTAAAAAATTATATAAAAGTGGATTTAATAGTGGGTGTTGGATGTGTCCTCGGCAGTCAAAAGGCACGGAGGTGCAGCTATATGGTGGGGACATGTAAATTTATATTAAATGGAGGCATGAAAGAAACTTCACTATTTATTTAAATTTATATTAAATGGAGGCACGAAAAAAACTTCACTATTATTAAAGTCATAAAGCTTAATAATTATTAAATTCCTAAAGTAGTAAAGTTTTAAATAACTAGTAAAGTTATAAAGTTTAATAATTATTCAAGTCATTTCGGGATGTGTGTGATTAAAGGTGTTGGTAGTAGCAAATTTGGGCTGTGATTAAAGGTGTTGGTAGTAGCAAATCTGGGCTGGCAAATGGAGTGGTCACATGGCTATCCACGTTTCCACCCACAAGTTCACCACCGAAATAAATGACGTTTTAATGTTTTGTATAGGTTCAGGAAACTTTATTCTGATCTATAAGATGGCGATTTCGGACTGTCTTCCCCCTGTTTCGCCTCCTATGAACTACAACTGCCTCTCTACTGCTGCAGAGCTGAGCTCGCATATGACAACGGAGAGACGTTGCCAGATTCTTTGTTGTATTGAAATGGTAGAAGGTGCCCACTTCTCGCATAATTTGCTTTGTTGCTTTCGCACCACTGCTTCGGCCATGAATCCTGCTTCTGAACCTCGAATTCCCTATTCTCCTGCTCCCACTGGCCATTCCATCCCTCGTTCTGCCCCTCCTAGTCCTCGTCGGCTCAATTTCAACCATGCGATTATGCCTCGTCTACGTCACAGGATGCGTTGTAGAAGAGGCAGCAGTAGAGGAAGAGAAATTCGCCCCCCCTCGTTGCCCCTCTTTGACTCAACCCCTTCGGAATCCTCCTCCTGCTCGATGGCGGCTCATTTCACATGTCGTTATCTCGCCACCCGTAGCGGTAGGGGGCGTCCACCAACGACCGGCTCTAGGTGTGTTGAATATGCTCCACAACCACTTGTTGCCTCTGTCCCGATGCAACATCCTAGCCACTCTACCCAGTTCCAGTTTCGTTGCACATTGGAATGCCCTTGCATAATTGCAACCATTTCAGTTGCTTTCAGAGAGAAGCCTCAAAGCTCTAATGTCCCGGTTCGCAACACTCAGGAGTGGACCGACACCAGCATAAGGAAAACTCCTGGTAGCAACTTTGGGACATGCAGAACCCATGGTGAAGCTCTGGACCGAACAGACGCAGCTCAAGGACACAATATTCTAAGCGGTTGCACGAATATGTAAGCAATGACGAGCGCTCAACAGCACGAGGAAGATGACATGGAGGCATACACGTGTCTGATTGTGGAAGAACCTCCACCACCTAATGACACCTAGATGCCACAGATTATTTCAAGTTTTGAGCTCCCTGTCATCAAACTTAGAGGTCTTTTCTGCTGTTTCTTTTTGTAATTGTTGTCAATTTTGATGTTTTTTTCAACAAAATATTCCACTATGCTTTTACAAGCTGGTTCCCCTGCGTGGGTAACACACTCCTCTAGTTTCGGATTGGTTTCCCTGATGATGGTAATCATTTTCAGTTATTGTTTGTTAAACATAGCATAATCTGAAACAAGATCTGCAGAGGCTAGTGCCTCCATGTACTATGTTTTGTTACATTAATAAAATTAGTAATATTTAGAAAATAAAAAATAAAAAAATAAATAAATAAAAATTATAAAGTCATAACTTCTATTTTATTAAATCGCAAATTTAGATTAAATAAATGCAGATTGTTTACATTAAAGATAATTTTTTTATTAAATTCATAAAACTTAATAATTGTTAAAGTCATAAAGTCGTAATTTTCTATTAAATCGCTAATTTAGATTAAATAAATGCATATTGTCAACAACAAAGATGAAAAAAATTCTATTAAATCGCAAATTTAGATTAAACACCTGCAGATTGTTTACATAAAAGATAAAAAGAAAGATAGATAAAGCAATCAAGTATGGATCGAACACAGGGTTGGAATTTGGATTCTTTATTACCTGTCAAATAATTTTTTTTTGACGTTTTGGGTTTTTATGTTGGCCATCAAGGAACGTTATGTCTAAAATTTTTCTCTTCAATCAAAATGTTTTCATAATAAATCGACCCTTCATCAATAAAGGTTATATTAAAAAAATACTTTTCAATCACACCACTGTGTTAATTTTTTCTCGCATATTTATAATAAGAAAAAAACAACGTGACCATGACTAAATGATTTGTTGAATCATAAAGGTTGTTTTACTCATGG
>APFE031224129.1:18297-46848 GCA_000404065.3 Pinus taeda
TAAATTATTTGTTTCTGGAAATAAAATACATAAATTAATATTAATTTAAGTTATTTATTTATTAAAATAAAAACACACAATTTTTTTAATTATTTATTTATCTGAATAAAAGCATATAATATTAATTTATTGAAAAAAACTATAAAAGCAAGCTAAGTGGGTTTGATTATGGGAAAACTCCCCAGTTAAGCACGCTTGAGCTAAAGGTGATCTGGGATAGGTCACCGATCTGGGATAGGTGACTTCCCGCGAAGGTGACCTCCCCAAAAATGATATCTAATATAATGCACTGCGTAAACCCCCTAATACTTAAATTCAAAAAGAGTGAAGGGATCTCTACTTGAATGGTTCATGAGGCGCAATACTTGCTAAGGTTTTGCAAATGGGGTAGCAAGCTAAGTGGGTTTGATTTGGGGAAAACTCCACAGTTAAGCGCGCTTGACCCAAACGCCATTTGGGATGGGTGATCTTGGAGGAAATCCTGGTCTTATGGAACGAAACGTTCATACATGAATGACTTCACTTAAGGCAGTTGAAGCCCAAAACCAATATCTAATAAAAAAATTTATTAAAATAAAATAGGTTATTAAAAAAAAAAATAAAAAATATTATTTATTTATTGAATAAAAACATACATTATTTTTAATGAAAAGAAAAACCTAATTTATTCATTTATTGAAATAAAAACATATATTATTTATTTACTTAAATAAAAACATGCGAACAACATTATTTTTTTAACATAATAAAGAAATATACATAGCAAATAGTTGAAAAGGGGGTGGAAAATTATATTTCTCATATGAAAAATAGTTGGAAAAAAATACAATGGCGGAGGAAAGAAGGGCAATCTTTCGGGCTGGATTGCAACCTGTCCTTCCTCCTAAAACGTTGGGCTAAAGTTGTTGGTTGTGGCCCTGCATCGGTCGAGCAGTAGGGGTCGGTTTCGAAGATGGTGCCATGGAGTGTTCAAATTTGAACACGCCACAACCCTTCCTAAGCTCTCTAGCACATCAGTGATTAGCTAAATTTACTAGTCATTTCTTTTGATTTTTACAAGTTTATAAAATGTCGTATGAAAGGCTACTTCTCCTTAGTACATTTCAAAAAATTAGTCATTCTAAAGTCTGTAGGAGATTCTTGCAACAATTAAAAAAAGTGCAATGTGATGTAATGGAGGTTTTTCATCCATTCCTAGGCCATCAATGATAATGACAACACTGCTAGAGTTAAAAGTCACAATATGAGGTTTATGTTAGCATTCGTTGATAACAGAGGTTTATTTTACGCATTCATTGATAGCAGAGAAGAAGTAGCTATGTATTGGTATCCGTGAAAAGGGCATATCTTGAAGGTATTGGAGATTTAGAAGAAACAAATGACAAAACACAGAATTAACCATGACTAAGGTAGGTTATTCTGAGTCTGTGAATCTTGCATACATTGATTTTCCAATCCCAACCTTACGGGGAGTGCAGCACAAGTTCGCAAGGTATTTTTAACTCTCAGTTTTAATTTTCAACTTTCATTCCCTGGGCTTTCATTCAGTTCATTGATTTAGCCAGAACTGATTAAAATTATTATATATGGAATGATTGATTGATCTTTATAATTATTATGTATCGAATGGTTGATTGATCTTTATATAGTCATGTGTAGACTTTGGATTTTTTTTTTATCATCCATCATGCCATCGATGAAGATTTTTTGGACTAAGTCCTTGAGCAAAGTCTACGACTTTTTTCCCTTTCTGAGGAGGAAATGATGAAATCACTGTGGAATTTGAACCATTATGGTTACACTCTGTATCAAACAGAATCTCTTAATATTTCCATTCAACTCGAAGGTTTGATGTGGATTTGTATCTCCTTATATTAACTTTTGCTTGTAATTACATCTTGCTCTCCTCAACAATGAAAAATCAATCCATTGAAGTATTTCACTTGATATTTTGTCATATATTCTTTTTTCCAGGGGATTGGAAGGGGAGTTATGAAGCTTCTAAAGTGCCAATAAAGGAAAGCTATTTCACTGTCCCAATCAATGGCCTTCAACAAGTATGCAAAATGATATTTTTCATATTTGTCCAGCGCTTAAAAATAGATTAAAGTGACAATATTCACATTTTTACATCCTAACCACATACTACATTTTTTGTGGTATCTCTATTTTCTTTCCTTAATTTGTAAAATTTTATTCTTTCTTGTCAACCCACTATTAACACAAGATTGTTCAATTATGACATTAACCCATTAAATGGTGATAAATATGCTTACTAATTCACAAACCATTTTTTTTTCATCTTGTAAATAACTACTACCATCTACTACATCTTCGAGGATGTCGAATATATTCGAGTAGTGATCATCCTACCACTATGAAAGCCTCTTCCGTCCTACCCTTACGAGGACATATTCATGACATTACTTTGATGTTCCACATATATATCTTGAGATAGTATAATAAGGCCGATAGGGTTCCTTACATTTTCGAGGAAGACATCATTACTTTGAAAGTCTTATGTTCGACATGGAAATCTTGAGATAGCATAATAAGATTGATAGGGTTCTTTCTTTAAGGTTTCTTTTTAGCGTAATCTCTTTATTAAATTAAATTCTTATTTTATAGTAATAAATGAATACATTATCATTTTATAGTAATACATGAATAATTTTTCATTTTATAGTAATAAATGAAATAAATTAGTTAAAGATGTAATTTTGTCATGTTTAAAAATAGATTAAATTGATAATATTGACATTTTTACATCATAACCACATTTTCTATTGTATCTTTATTTTCTTTCCTAATTTGCAAAATTTTCTTTCTTTCTTGTCAACCAACCATTCAGACAAGATTGTTCAATTTTAACAACCATTAGAACAAGATTGTTCAATAATGAGATTACCCCATTAGTGGTGGTCACTACGCTTAGTGATTCGAATGTTTTTTATATTCTTGTAAATAACGACTACCATTTTTTTTCTATTTTCAGATGATGCTTACAAAATCCTAGCATTGCTGGCGTTTGAACTTACTGTAATCAAGCTCACTATTAAGCCTAGCATTTGTAAAATCAAACTTTATTTAAAACCCCGTATTTCTTCTCTTATCTTAAAATCTTTTTTCTTTATTAACTCTCTAGTTTTTAAAAATATACAAATTAATGCTATAAAAAAAATTGAGAAATAATAAGTGAGCTTCCCATAAAATTATGTAGAGTTTTGAACCGGGGAGAAGTGTTAAAATGAAACTCCAGGGCTCTATTAATAACCACACAACCAAAGATTTCTCTGCCTATAGGGCTACAACTTAATTTTCTTTTTCCGTTTGGTCTTCCCAAAAGATATAGAATGTCAATAGCTATCCATACAACTACTATTGTGTCTCCTGCACCTACAGGGCGGCAACTTAATTTTATTTTTCCGGTTGGTCTTCCCGAAAGATATAGAATGCCAATAGCTATCCATACAACTACTATTGTGTCTACCACTTCATTTTCTCCCTTGGGCATCTAGGAAATAAGTTGTGTGTGTGGGTGTCCATGTAGCTACTGCTATGAAGGGTTTTTAAGGAGATTTTGAAATCATAGAAAAATTAAAACACATTGTTAATGAAAAGAAGCCATATTATTAGAAAAATACATCAACGAAAAGAAACCGTATTATTAGAAAAAAAATCAACCAAACTTGAATTCATTGTAAGGACCAAATTTGAAAACCATTCTTAAACAACAACAAAAAATGACCAACCAAACCATGCAAAAAAAAAAAGACCAGCCAAGACATACAATAGCAATGCTGCAGATGTGTATTACATATTACAATATATCTGCATTACATATTACAATATTTCCCAATTAGATATAGAAAACTTTCCTTTAAATTACATAAATTTTTGAATCTATAGAGCTTGAAGAAACATATGCTTAACTTTTTTTAATAGAATTTGAGAAAAATGTTTGCCTATTTACTAAATTTTATTGAGATTTTATGGTGTTTTAATGTAGCCACTTTTTAAATTTTAAAGATTTAGAAAAACACCATTTCATTTTAGCATTTTTTATAAAGAGTTTATTTAATATACACTTGTTAATAGAAGTACAATATTTTTTTATAACTTTTCATCTTTGAATGGTTAGACAAATATATGCCCTTCCAAATAAAATAAAATTAAAAACAACCCTTCAAATTTGATCACTTGTGCTATGTGATTTGTGTTGGTTCCTGAAAGGGAAGGCAGAGGGAAAAGCAGAGAGGTCCCGAAAAGGTTACTAAGGGAACTGTGGATGTCTGTTGGAATTTTTGTGCCGGTTTCTGTTGTGTGTATTGATGGTTCGAGCGAGTAGCTACGAGTTGTGAGTAACGAGTGTTTGCTAGCGAATTGTGCGAGGCTCTGATTCAGTCTGTCCAGCTAGCGTTGGAAAACACCATGGCCATAATTAGTTTAACAGAAAACACGTGACACCATTTTAAGATAGGTCAAACCAATCTAACAAAGAAAAAAGTGACACCACTAAAGCTTTAAAGAGAAAAATTCATTTAAACAACGCATTTGGCAGGTTGCACATTTAGTGGAAAATATAACAGTTTTTAACTTTCGAATTTTTTCTATCATTATTATTTAAATTGTTGGATAAAATTTGTGGGTGGTTTTTAAACTGCTTCGACAAACTCTGTTCTGCAAACAGTGGCCTGCCAAAATAAAAATAAATAAATAAAAATAAGAAAAAAAACTCTTGCCATAAGCGTTTAACAAAAAAGAGGTAGAACACCATTTTACGTCAGATAGAACCAATGTAACAGAAAAGAAGTGATACCATTAAAATTTTAGAGAGGAAAAATCATTTAAACAATGCATTTGAGAGCCTGAACATGGTCAAACAGAATTTAATAGCTAACATGATTTTTAGCACAAAATTTAAGATGCATAACATTTAAAGAGCGTATTTAACCCAAAGAAATTGCATCCCAAGAACCAGAAAGAGTTGAGACTTCAAGTGAACATATTTCTATAGCGAGTCTATTTAAGGAAGAGGAAAAAAACCTAGAAGTTATGCCTATATATGATCCTCTGAAAAGTTAGTACAACAGGTATCAGCACCTGATATCAGAGGAAAAGGAAAATTGCCTGAAACACACACTTTCTTCTCTAAATATCATAGGGAATGGACTATAGATAACCTCAATGTCGGCTAGATAAGACAAATGGTAGACATGATGTTTACAGAATATAAACTTATGTGTCTAAGAGGAAAAACTGAGGTAGAAGCCTGCAAAACAATTATCGAGTGTTTCACAGGCACATTATCAAAATGGTGGGAAACAGAATCCTCTCCTGCTTTAATCAAACAGATGGAAGAACAACTGCTCAAGGATGAGCAAGGAAATATAATTCATAATTCATATGGGACAATACAAAACAACATGATTAGAGCCTTGACCTCCATGATTGTTGAGCACTGATGTGGCTCTAACGCAGAAACAACCGATAAGCATGAGATCATTTTAATGAATCTCAAATGCAATAAAGTATCCCAATATGAAGACTTCCATCGGGATTGGATGCAGAGAATCTATGAAGTTAAAGACTCAAAGAACTTGTTATGGAAGCAAGTCTACCTTGCAGCGCTTCCTTCCACGTTTGTTGACTATCTCAGACTGCAAGAATTCTTTCAAATGTCTTTTGAGTCTTACACATGGGGACAAATATATCCAATTATTACTAAAGCTTTGGTTGGTCTTTGCACGAACTTGAAAGTTAATAAGTCTCTAGAAACGTTGTCTAGGTTCCCCGACAACAAATCATTGTGCAACAAGTATGGGTTATCTCTTGATGATCCATTAGTAAAAAAGAGAAAAATCAAGAAATGAGCCAAGAAAGAAAAGAATTTTAACAACCAAAAAAGACTTTAAGAAGAAAGGCCGATCTTTTAGATAGCATAAAAGAAAGGGATATTACAAATATGTCCCTAGGACACATTATTATAAACTGTCTGACATTCACCTACATAGTGCCAAGCAAGAAAAATGGAATAAATTGACATGTTGGTTGTGAGGCAAAAATGGACATATTGCAAATAACTGTCCAGTAGGTGAAGAATAAAAAAGAAATCGAGGCAAGAAATCTCAGCCTCAATGTCAAAAATTAAAAACTCCAAAAACAGAGGCTCAGTATCTTTGCATGAGATGTGGGTCTAGAAATCATAAAATTGATCATTGCCCTAATGTAGTGATCAAGGAACACCCCCAGATTTAGCAGCAACAGTTGCTTGACTCATCTGTTAAAAGTTCTAATTCTAGTTCTGTATATACTTTAGAAGAAGAAGTTGAAGAATTAAATTATTATGCAAATGCTTGTGATTGTTCAAATTCTGAAAATTGTAAATGTATTTTCTCTTTTGAATCTGAAGTTTCTAATGAATCTTCTGATGAAGATATACAACAACAAAAATACAAAGAAAAAATTCTTATGGCTCAGACAGAAGAAGATGAGATAAAAATCTTGTCCCAAATAAAAGCTATGGAAGAAGGAGAAATGAAGAATCGCCTTATGGAAGCCTTCATGGACCAAATGAAATCTTCCAGCAGAAGTTCTTCAAAGAAGCCACTCTTCATTGACGCCTTTTATTAAAAGAATGAAAAATCATTCCAAAGGAATAAACAACAAGATAAGGTTTGCACGCTTACCTTGGGGGAGGTAAGTCATGAAATTCACAATCTCAAATCTGAAATTTCTGTTCTTAAATCTCAGATTGTGAGATTACAAAAAGGAAAATCTATTGATGGAGCAGATCTTATAGAAAAATATGATACAGAAAAATTTTACAAACCAAATGTATAGATTTATGAAGGAAGAAAAGATATTGCTTCAGGTTTTCAGGGGATGAGGATACTTGCCATCGAGTACTAGCAAAATCATGTACAAATAAATATTTGCATACAGGGACTGATGTTCAATTTGACTGCTCTTATTTATTCTGGAGCAGATGTAAATATTCTAAATACAAAAGTAATCCCTGCTAAATATTGGATGACAGCAGAAAGAAAAGTTATTGGCTTGGGAAGTAAAACATTGAAGTATGAAATTCCCAAAGCATCTATCTGCTTTGATAATCACTGCATAAAATTAAAATTTGTAGTTGTTGACATCCCTGTTGATTGTAATTTAGGTAACATATTTTTGGCTATTGTTGAACCACATGGTTCATTTAGAACAAAAAGGAATAAGGGTGGATATTTTATTACTCTTCCTACCTCCTTGGATGGTCCAAGAAAGATTAAATTACCATATGTCTCAGCTCCACGAGTCTCGACAATGGTTCAGACTATGGAAGAGCTAAAGAAAGTTGAATCAAAGTTGACAGATCTAAAGAATCTGAAATCCACCATTCGTATCTCACAATAGCTAAGCTTACCAACAACACAAAAGAAGATTTCAGAATTAAACGCACAAATTGAGAAAGAGTGCTATGCAGAAGATCCAAATGCTTTTTGGCACAAAAAGCAATATTGTGTAGAATTGCCCTATAAAACAGAATATACAGGCAAGCCATGTAAAAGTAATGCAATTATGATGAAAAAGGAATATCGTGAGCTCTGCAAAAAAGAATCAAGAATCTGTTGAGTAAGAAGTTGATCAGAGAATTAGAGAGGCCGTGGAATTGTTATGGGTTCTATGTAAATAAAAGAGCAGAACAAATTAGAGGCATCCCAAAGCTAGTCATAAATTATAAGCCTTTGAACTCAGTACTAGCAGATAATATAGATCCGATTCCCCACAAAGGAGATCTCATAAGCAGAATAGCAGGAGCAAAAATATTTTCCAGGTTCGATCTGAAATCAGAATTTTGGCAAGTTTCTATATGAGAGAAGGATAAATTAAAAACAATGTTCAGTGTCCCAGCTGGACATTATGAATGGAATGTGATGCCTTTCGGCCTCAAGCATGCACCATCTAAGTTCCAAAAGGTGATGGACTCTATATTCAAACCCTTCTTCAATTGGCTGATTGTGTATATAGATGATATACTTATTTTTCAAAAAATTTGCAAGATCATTTTAAACAGATACAGACTTTTGTAAATACAATAAAGATGAATGGTCTTGTATTAAGTAAAAAGAAAATCGAAGTCTTTCAGACTTCCATTAAATTTCTTGGCCATACTATATTCAATGGCCAAATCTCCTTGCAAAAACATGCTCTGGATTTCTCAACAGATTTCCAGACATCATTACAGACAAGATGCAACTACAAGATTTCTTGGTTGTTTAAATTATGTAAGTAATTTCTATCAAGACTACGCCAAGGACAAAAGCTTATTAAATCAGAGGCTGCACAAAAATCCTGAACCTTAGACATTAACCCATACCAGAGCAGTTCAACAAGTCAAAGCCAAGGTCAAAAACCTTCCCATACTATATATATCTGATGACGCGACTTATAAGATTGTAGAATCTGATGCCAACAACATCAGATGGGGGGGTATATTAGAACAGAAAAAAGATAATGAAGAATAGGTTATCCAGTTCGCTTTAGGAACATGGAATCCCACTGAGAAAAGATATTCTACTATAGAAAAAGAGGTGAAAGTAGCATGGAATATCATCGACAAATTCGAGATCCATCTCATCAATAAACCATTTCTTCTTAGGACAAATGCATCTAACCTTAAGAAGGTGCTTACTAAAGATATCAAGAAAGTTGGAGAAGCCAAATTCGCCAGATGGCAAGCCCTCTTTGCTAATTTTGATTTCGAAGTGGAACACATCAAAGGAGTAAACAACCGTCTACGTGATTTTCTCAGCCGATAATACATACAAACCTAGCCATAGGAACAAGAACATGTTTTTGTTATTGTTATTGAATGGGACCCAGATAAATAGAAAGAAGTTCTCAAAAGTATCAAAGAAGACCAAAGCCAGGAAGACTACAAGAAAAACTAGAAGCCAACCTGATAGCTAAGACAAACAAAAGTCTTAGATGTGGATCTATAGCCACATACAGATATTTTACACCTAGTGCTTGAAAGAAGAGTATTTCCCAAGGGAAATCGCTGGATCCATTATATGGTGTATACCAACAGTATGGTTGCAGCTCACCAAGCAGAAGAGGCATTACTAAATAATTTCCATGACATCACAATGATCTGGTCTGAAGGAGGAAGACAAAGAAATATTTATCACAGATATTTTGTCATCAACAGAACCAGAAACACAGATTGAACAGTCACCAGAAATTCTCCTATCTTATGGCCACAAAATAATCCTAATCTTATTTTTCCTAACATTGTCTTTAATTTTGCAGGTTACAAAAAGTTATGGTGGGATCTCCTAAATGTTGATAGAAAGCAAGAAACTCAGTATACAAAATTAAAATTTGGACCAATTAGGACCATGCAAAGAAATCAATTTTCAATATGGTTAGGTGACTCGTGGAAGGATTTTGGAATAAACTGCACTGCTATAGATCTAATCTTTTATGAAAGTTATTTTCAGATGTAATATGACAAATGCTTCCACAGAAATGCCATTGAGTGTTTTAAAATTCCCTGTACCACAGTAAGTGATCTGTTGAATTATCCAGATCACCATATACTACAACAATTTATGGCTAGGCATGATGAATGGCTAGTCATGACTAAAATAAAGCATCAATATGTGCTGAATAAGCCTATGATAGTCCGACGGATCTATACAAACGCATGGCACGGCCTCATTTATCCTAGAAATACGTTTCTGGGAATTACAACTCTTGGTGAATCATCCTACAGTGCTAGTCCTTCTTCATAAAAAGGTTTATGTGGGTTTATCTAAAAAGCTCCACTATGTAATTATGTTGTCCAGTCATGAGGACTATACATGGCCAGTTTCCTCGGGGCCTTAACTGGTTAAAAGGCATCCACATTGCAGATAATATGTTTTTCGTAGGATTGATTGTAATCTTGTAATAGGAAAAAGATTCTTTAGTCACGAGACTCGAAGCACTTCTCCGACTTTTGGTGGATATTGAACCACATCTCCGTGATTGATAGAACCTTTCGTACTTAATTTGTCAGTTTGATGGTCGGATGTTTGTCCCCTCTTCTTCCTATAAAACAAAGGGAGTCGGGCTCATTCAGGGCATCGAGAGTTAGAGTTATTGTGTCTTTTGGAGTTGAGAGTCAAGAGCTTCTCCTGCTCTGCAACTGCAGACATTAAGTCTGATTTGCTTGCATCACGAGAGGAACTCAAGTCTTTAGGTGATCTGAGAACCTTGCGCATCAGTGTGAGAGCGCTTGTGAGAACCTAAAGTGGCCGGATCATTAGTGCGTCTGTCTATATGTCTGTTCCGAGTATATGTTCAAAGACAGAGTCTGTGTAATCGCCAAGTAGCCTCCAGTAAGCTATCTCAGTAATGAGTAGCATCAGTCTAGTAAATGTGAACACAGTCCATCTCTGGTATGAACAGATTGTAAATCCAGTGTAATCCATATCTGAAAAATTTAATAGAAGAGTGATATTTCATTCTCGCATCGAGTACTTTTGTGCTTTAAAAAATTAAGCTAGAGGTATTTGCTTATAGTTACTCCTGTATAAAAGTTTACCAATGGTTCGCCAAAGTACTGAAGGGACGCCAAAGACCGTATAAGGCGTGGATGTCGTTGAAGAGGTCGTTTGTGCGTGAAAGGTGTTAGTAGGTTTGAGTTGGGTTCATAACAACAGGAGTAAAGTGGCAAAGTAGAGAAGAGACTCACCAAGGCCAAGAGTCCAGCAAGCTTGAGTGAGAAGCCCCTGCAAGAAATTGGTATAAAAAGCATCTAAACACAATTAAAACCGACACGTAAGACAATTGAAGCTTTTGTCTGCTAAATCCATTTTAACATACATTCTAATAGCTATAATAGAAATGTCAAAGCCAAAACTTGGCGGCCGCTGTCAAGGTGCCGACGGATAGGGGAGCCTCAATGGCAACAAGGAAACCCCAATGGCCAAACCCTAAGCTAGTACGAAATCCTAACCGCCAGGCTTCTGAGTAGGACACAACAAGAAAGGAAGGCTGACAAGGAAACTCTGTCTAGAAAACCCTGGGGAAGAAACCCTCACAAAGAAAGCGAAAAAAAGGAAGATTTTTGTGGGAACCTGGGATGTCGCCGCAAGGAAATGTGCCATGGACAATTTTGGAAACTTCCGACGATGCCGTGGCTTTTGTTGTTGGGCGGATCCGCGCGCTGTGCAGGTGGCGGGAAAGGTGGCTCACGCAAGCATGAAGGAAAAGGTGGCCGACACAAAAAGGGAATGAAGAACTCAATTCACTTGGGGAATTTTGAGTTCTAAAATGGATTTTTTAAGTAAAATGTACAACCAAAATAGATTTTTTAAGAAAAATATACAACCAATTTTATTAGTAAAAAAGTTAAAAAATTAAAAAATAATAAATAAGAATTCAAAACTAAGATATTTTTTTTTCCTCAATGTATTCTAAATTTATTTTTATATTTTTTTGTCTCATATTTTAAATTTTCTTTAAAAACTCCAATTTGAACTTGAAAATTCCAAAAAAAATTGTTTTTTTTTCTTAAAAAACTAATATTTTTTATATTTCTCTATTGTTATTTTATAATTTTCCCAAAAACACCTATATTTTATTATTTCTATTATTATTTTGTAATTTTCTTTAAAAAACCTATTTTAGATGCCAAAATTCCCAAATAGATTTTAGAGTCGACAGAAGAAAAGAAACGAAAATCGTGCATAACTTTAAGTTAGCACGGTGGAGAATGTACCCACTCCGCAGTGCAAAGTCCGCCAACTTCTGCGCGCTATGACAAGTGAACGCAATAAGCGTCAAAGAAATCGTGCCCGTGAGAAAAAGGGAGCAGAAAACCCGTTGCGACTCGCGACCACAATCACAAAGCTGCAGCCGAGGGCGCTCCGCCGGTAGGAACAACGTGCAAATGGGCAATCGTCGGTGGGAAGGCCTACGATGGTTGGGACCTGCACCGGCGCGGAAGAGTATAGGCCGTTGATGGAGCGATGGACAGGTGGTCGAGCGACCGGGCGCTGCTTTTGCATGGCCGACAGGTGGCGGTCGAGAAAATTCGCCCCAGTGTAGGCGTCTCATTATTCTGTTTGCGCGCCGATGCGAATGTGCTAGAAAAATAATGGAAAAGTTCAAGTTATATACCATCGCCCAAAAAACAGATAAAAGAAAAGTAAAAAATTATTGAATTCGTAAAAATTAAATATTGAATATAAAAAAGATATGAAATATATATTTAAATAAAAATAATATTTAAATAAAGAAATAGAAAACAAATTACATTAAATATTAGTAGAAATATTTCTTTAAGCAAACCAGTTAAAATAAGAAGGAATAGGAAAAAAAGCTCTAAAATTATTTTTTGAAAAAAAAAAAAAAAAGGAAGATTTTTGAATGAATTAAAATACAAGTTATTATATAATCAAATAATAAAGGGGTGTAAAATTTGAAAAAAATAAAATTATAAGTAGAAAAACATTAAATTTATTAAGATAAATTTTTTTTTATAAAAATGAAATATAAAATAACCCATAGGGTGCCAATGCATCGTCTGTAATGTTGCACATTGTTTTTTTAACAGGAACGGGTATAGTGTAATTGTAAGTGAAAACATTAAATTTATATTAAATGATAATTTTTTTTATCCAACAATGAAATATGAAATATAAAATAAGAGCCATAGGGTGGCAATGCCACTCGTCTTGTATTTTTGCACATTGTTTTTTTTTTACAGGAACGGGTATCGTGTGATTGTATTCCTCTTGGGCTAAATGCCAAAAACACTGATTACATAGAGGACTTATGTGCCCTGGTGCGATTCACTTTTTTGAGTGAGCATGCCTCTAAAATTTGTCGACTTTTTTCTTGATATAGCATCTATATTTTTGATTTCTGAAATATTCTTCCACTTGGAAATGCAGACGAATTGCTTTAGAAGTAAACAGTAGAACATGGCAGCATTCAGCTTAAGGGATGGGATCCCATAATTCTTCTTTGTCTTTCTGCTTTTCCCTATTGGAAGGAGTGCAGCTTTATTGGCCTCTTTGTCCACCTCTTTATTGAGGACTCTCAGCACATGGAAGTAGTTTATCTTCTGGAAGCCTTTTCCCAGGCCCTTGATTCTGGATATCAGTGTTGTTAGCTTCAGGTCTAGCAGTGGGGAGTTAGATATCATAGCATTTATAATAATTTGTGAGTCACCGATTACATTAGCTTCTTCAATGTTTATGTCCTTGAGGACCTTGAGACCTTGATAAAGAGCCAGGGCCTCAACTTGGATACTTGTTGTATGACCAAGCCCCCACGCGAAGGAATGGAGTTTTTCCCCATATGGATTCACGATGACACCTCCTGCACCCGCTTTGCCCGGGTTTCCCTTTGCTGCCCCATCAAAGAAAAGAGAATGCCTTGAGAGCGACTTGAGCCAATCTCGGAAGTCATCTTCAGATTTTTTGATTTGCTAGTTTTTGACAGGGAGACTGATTCTCTCTGCTGGCTGGAATTGTAAGTCAAGTATGGAACCCCAAATAATATCTTGATGGCTGAGGTTGCTATCGTCTTAAATATCAACAAGGCATTCCTTAATTTGGCATTTAATTTTGATTTCAAGAGCCTTGTTGTTCTGCTTTGTGCTTCTGAAAATTCTTCTATTTCGTTTTAGCCAAATCTGCCAGTAAGTGATCTTTGGAAGAGAGGCCCATGCTGCTTTAATGACCTGGTTTTTAGGCGGCAGACCTGGGTATCTGGCTACCCAATTGGAGAATAGCTCCACAGTGGAACAAGGCATCACAAAATTGGAGTTCAAATTCTGCGTGGGGGAGCGCCAGAGATGTTTGGAGAAGTTGCATTCGAACATTATGTGTGTAACTGTTTTAGAATTGTTATTACATAGCGCACACATAGATGGACCATGGAATCCTTTGCGTTGCAGATTGTCATATGTGAGGATCCTTTCGTGGCAGAGTTGCCAGGCAAAAAAGTCAATCTTTGGCCATGAGGGAGCGCGCCAAACTCCTTTCCAAGGCGCTGGATCAGGAGCTGCGTAAGGTCTTTCATTAATTTTCTTGTATCCCATAGCCACCATGTAACCTCTGTTTGTCGGGCCCCAACCAATCCGGTCCTTTTTCCTCAGATGCGTGGGAGCTAGGTCGTGGAGGTGCTCTAAGAGCATGTTCCAATTGTTGCGCAGGTGGTCTGGGACTTCAGCGATTATCCATCCTGTCCAAGTCGAATCTCGCCATTGAGATATGTCCCAGAGAGTGCGCATTCCGTTTCTTTCCATCCAGCTTCGCAAATCTCTGTTGGAGGATCTGTTTCCAATAGGCTCTGCATTCATAATTTTATCAGACCATATACCAATTTTTCTGCCATTTCCAGGGATCCAAAACGAATGCATTTTGATTAATTGCCCTGCTTTTGCGTACAGCTTGAGGAATGGTGAGTTCTTCAATTGGATCTCGTTTTCTCGGCATCTTAACTGCGATCCTCTGAAATATTTTTTCCATAGAGCCAGCTGGGCCCATCCAAGATTGGGAGCAATTATTCTCCAAACTGTCTTCGCTGCCATGGCCACATTCTATTGGCATATCTTTTTGAAATTTAGCCCACCTTCCAACAACGGCTTGGTAATTGTTTCCCAGCTGATGAGTGGGATTTTCTTTTCATTCATCTTCCCTCCCTTCCAGAAAAACCTGCGAATAAATTCTTCCAATTTATTTAGTATAGTTACTAGAGCGAGAAGTCCTGCAAATTGGAATAAAGGGAGGCTGGAGAGCACAGACGTTATTAGCACTGACTTGCCAGCAGCGTTGAGCAATCGATAGCCCCAGGATTGGATACTGGATTTGAATTTTTCGAGTTGAGGTTTCCAGTCTTTGATTGAAAGTCTCTTGTGAAAAACAGGGAGGCCCAAATATTTAAATGAGGTCCAGGAGGCTGAGGCTGCAAAACCCAAGCAATTAGAAATGGCAGATAGAATCCTGGGCGAGGTATTCCAGCTATATATGTGGCATTTATTAGTGTTAAGGATGCTTCCTGAGACCTTACTGAAGACATCCAGGGCTGCTTTAAACTTAAGAGCGGAGGAGAGGGTGGCGCTACCTAACAGCAGGGTGTCGTCTGCAAATAAGGCATGGTTTATGCTTTTGACCCCTCTAGCTATACTTAGGCCATTGATTTCTTGATCTTGCATCTTTTTTTCTAACAGAAAGCTGAAGACAGAGGCTTGGATGACAAAGAGCAGAGGAGCGAGAGGGCATCCTTGCCTAAGCCCTCTCAGAGCTTTAAAAAATTCAGTGGCCCTACCATTTACAAGCAGGACAATCCAAGGCCCTGAGATGCATGCCCGGACCCAATTTATGAAATTTGTTCCAAACCCAAATTTACAGATGACTTTTAAAAGAAAACTATGATTAACTTGATCAAAGGCATTTGCTAAGTCGAGTTTGATCACCATTCCTTGTTCCTTACGGAGAAGACTTGAATGAATTGCCTCTTGAACTAGCGTGAAGTTGTCCACGATTTGCCTTCCTTGGATAAAGCCTCCTTGATTTTCCGAAATGGTTCTTGGTAGGATGGGCTTTAGTCTATTAGCAATTATCTTGGTAATTAATTTGTACCCAGTGTTGCAAAGTGATATCGGTCGAAATCTACTAAAGTTATTGGCACATTTTTCCTTTGGAATGAGGGCTAAGAAAGTAGAGTTTGTGCTGCCTCCTATTTTCTGGGAATTTTGAGACTTTTGTATCATTTTGAAAAGGTCCTTTTCAATAATCGGCCAACAAACTTGAAGAAATCTAGCAGAGAATCCATCAGGCCCCGGGGCCTTGTTCGGATCCATGTCAAAGAGGGCCTTTTTCACTTCCTCTTTAGTGATTTCAGCCTCTAGACTCCTGTTCATGTGGGGAGATATTTCTTGAGGGATGATATCTAGCAGCTCTTGGTGTTGCGGCGATTCCTGATCATCACTGTACAAGTTTTGAAAATGGGAGAAGGCTGCCTTCTTGATATCTACGAAATCCTTATGTGTGCCAATGTCTTCCTTGATCTCAGAGATAGTGTTAAAACATTTCCTAGCTTGGGCTTGCTTAGGAAAGAAGCTCGTGTTTCTATCACCTGCTCTGAGACATAGGTTTCGAGATTTTAATCTCCAATATTCTTCTTCGGCTAAGCAGGCCTTGTGATAGCTCTGTTGCAGCTTGTTTTCTTGATCAAGGATCTCTTCTGTGATTGAGGCGCTCTCCATGTGGGTTTGATGAGTAGAAAGAGAGGCTTTGATGGATTTCCTTTCTGATGTTGGATTGGAGAGGGTTTTGGCCCACAGTTTCAAGAATCCTTTAACCCTTCTGAGCTTTTCCTCCCAGATGAAGAAGGGAGAACCTTTGATAGGCTGCCTCCAGCAATCTTTGACTATTTGCATGGAAAGGGGCTCCTTTACCAGAGAGGACTAAATCAAAAAGGGATGGGGCCCAGATCTAGATGGGCAAGGAGCTCTACCTTTACAGGTTTATGATCCGAGACACTGCCAGCCAAAATGTGCATTCTAGGTTCTAGACCAGATAATAGAAAATAGCTTTGTATGAAGAATCTATCTAGCCTGGCAGCAATATGTCCAGGGCCTACACTTTTGTTTGACCAAGAGAACTTACATGAGGAGGGTTTGATGTCCAGCAAATCCCAATCTTGCAGGAGATCCTTCGCCCATTCTCTTGCCAGGTCTCGGACTGCGCTTCCTCCCCTTTTTTCAGTCGAGTGAAGTGTGAGGTTGAGGTCTCCAACAATGATTGTATTTTCCAAATTTGTCTGATCTGCCTGTTGTCTTATAGTGTCCCAGCAATCCTTTTTCTCCCGGATGTTAACTGGGGAGTATACATTGAAGAGGCTGAATATTTCCTTTGTGTCGAGATTCTACATTTTTAGCAGCAACCAGTGAGTGTTGCTCGCTTCAAAGATGAGAGCATATTTATTGGGGTTCCATAATGTACCAATCCCTCCCGAGGCACCCCTAGCTAAGATTGCTCTTGCTTCGCTTTTAGGCCACAAATTTTTGCTTGCATGCAGGAAGATTTTGTCTTCCAGCTTAGTCTCCTGGACGAGGAGTATATCTGGGGTTTCTGTTCTTATTAGGTTCCTTATGGATTCTTCCTTAACTTTGCTCCCCAAACCTCTGCAATTCCAGGAGATGACCTTCATTATTTATGCTTCTAGTGGGCTCCCTTGGAGCCTTGAGGCTAATTTTTCATCATTTTGGGCTTTGAGGCTAGCAGTTTTTCTAGGGTTGGTTGACTGCCCTGTAGCTTCTCTTTATAGGTATGCTGCTCCCCTTTTCCTTTGTCTATTTTGCGGCCTCTCACAGATCTTCTTACCGAGCTTTAGGACTCGCCTATTTCTCCTTCTTCTTCTGACTCATTGGTTTCTTGCCTTTCTTCCTCATCCTCAAGGGCCATGCCTTTGGGGTTTTCCACTTCTTTAGGGGAAGCTGGGGGTGTGATTTTACTTAAAGAGTCTGGATCTTGAATTTCTACCTCTGGAGTGCCTTCTGATGGCTGACTTATAGGGTCAAACTTGTTTTCTTGCACCTTTTTTGGAGGAGGCCTTTGGACATTTGCCTGGGGATTGCCTTTGCTGGAGGGGCCGCCCTATTTCTGCCCCTTATGATTGGCTCTTTCTCTCCTGACTTGGTTCCAGCCCTCTTCATTCCCTTTCTCTATCTCTGCATTGGTCGGGCAGTTTCTAATGAAGTGCCCATACACGTGGCATTTCCTACATTTGAATGGTAGCTGTTCATAATCCAAGATCTGCACATGTGACCAGTTGCCGACTTTGATTTTGATTGCCTCTGGTAGACCCACTTCTAGATCCACCTCCACACAGATCCTGGCACAATCGTACTGATCCTTGTTGCTTGCACTATCTATGAATTTCCCAAGGGAGTTGCCGATGTACTTCAAGGAGTCCCAGTTCCAACAGTGAACTAGCAGATTTGGGAGCCGAACCCAAATTGGAACAGCCTCGGGGATGTCGACCGCTGGGTCAAAATCCGGGGTTCATTTATTCAGGTAGAGGCCGTGGGGACCCATGAAATACGACCCATTTTGAAAAATCAGATCTTTGTCTTCTTTGGTGGTAAATTTGAAGAGAAAGTACCCTCGCCCTAGAAAATAAGAGGTAACACTTTGACTGATCAGAGGTGCCCAATTCCTGTTGACCCATTGCTCTGTGGTTTTCAGAGAGAGCCAAAGTCCCGTAAATTGGCCAATAAGTCCACGATCCGCCAGCGACAAAGCTACTTGCATGGGGGTCTTCGGAGGCAAAGAGATCTCAGGGATTTCATCTAGTTTCTTGACGAATTTTGAGGCATCACTTCTTTTCTTCGGGGCCAGGCCTACCAGGAGCTGATGAAAGGCTTCAGCTGCAGGACCAGAGGGCAGATCTTGCCCCTGGGATTCCATATTTTCAGACCCTATGTCGGCCACCACAAGGGCATCACAGTAGCAGCCGCGCCCAGGCCAGAGGGTCGATTGTCTGTTGATCCGATCGGCGGAGCCTCAGAAGGCTGGGAGGGCGTAGGTCAAAGCCCGTGAAGGAGGATCTCGAGGGCCGAGGGCGTGTAGAGCTCCCTAGTGATCTCCGGCAGCGAGTTGATGTGTGATGTATTTTTGCACATCGTTAATATGTGGTTTTTATTTATTATTAAAAAATGACATAGGTTTATGTGTTAACATAATATTAGAAGCAAAAACAAAAAATAAAAATATTCAAAAGAATGAATAATGTTTTTAATTTTTTAATAGAAAATTGATTTATGATATGTATATATTTAAAATGAATATTAATTTTGTATTTATTATAAATTTTTAAAGAATATTTTTTTTAAAGAGATATTTGTATTTAGAAGAGAAAACCTCAATCAAAACTATCAACTATGAAACAACATCAACAATTTCTTATCCATAAGAAATCTACAAGACTTAATTGCATGATTACTTGTGTTCAGGGACATGGACAACAATTTTTGGAATAAGGGACTTCGTTTTTCATGGCAAAGGGGTACACTATATGCATATGAAAAAATTCTAAAAAATAAAATTTTGAGAAAACACACATTGCATAATATTGTTTTGATCAAAATTATAAAAAAATAAAATCTTGAGAACCGACACATTGCATGATATCGTTTTTGAGCAAATAACAACAAAAGCATACACATTGTTTCATTGAATTTTGAAACAAATATATAATGATTAGAAAAATATTGAACTATCAACTTGGTTATTATCACTTGAAAATTGAAATTTGGCATTAATAAATTTAGACTCTTGATTCTTAAGAAATTAAGATAAGTGGCAAGTACATATGTCACACTATATTTAGTCCACTTTACCACTTCATTGTATATCATTTCCCACAAAGTTTCAGCAAGAATAAAGCATAGTAACAAATATCTTGCCACATTGATCCTTCTACTAGCTAAAATAGAAATTGGCCCTGATGAGGTCATACCTTATTAATTTGAGATATTAAACCAAGTAAAAGATGAGGTTGCAAAAAAAACACAAAAATGTATATTTAGAATAAGTAGAAAATAACGATATAACTAAACACACACTATATGTAACAATCTAAATAAGATACAACTTATATGTAACAATCTAAATAAGATATAACTTCTGGATTTAAGAGATTCGTGGTTTGTATCTTTTGAATTAGTTTCCGGAGAACCCACAGTATGAACATTTTTATGCCTAAAAATGTTCATACTGTGGGTTCTTCGGAAACTAATTCAAAAGATATAACTTATGAATAACATCGTAATTGCACAAAGAACTTGTAGCTAAAATAGAAATTGGCCCTGATGAGGTCATACCTTAATAATTTGAGATATTAAACCAAGTAAAAGATGAGGTTGCAAAAAAAAACACAAAAATGTATACTTAGAATAAGTAGAAAATAATGATATAACTAAACACACACTATATGTAACAATCTAAATAAGATACAACTTATATGTAACAATCTAAATGAGATATAACTTATGAATAACATCGCAATTGCACAAAGAATTGTCCCATTAAAGGCTAATAGACTAAGCACGACATTAAAAAGCAAGGCTACAAGCAATGGACTTCTAGTGGGTGGTGACAAATAATTTGTAGATATCAACTTATCCCATTAAAGGCTAATAGTGAACCACGACATTAAAAATCAAGGCTACAAGAAATGGACTTCTAATGGGTGGTGACAAATAATTTGCGGATATCAAATAATTTGACTGATAATAAGTATTGATGTATTTCAGTATAGGTTTGTTCTGTAATTAAAATTAATAACATGGTCTGAAATAAACTTTGGACCCATTTTTCATTTTTAAATATAGAGGATGATGTTTTCTATATAAAAAAGAAATACATCTTTAAGTCAATAAATATAATTAAAAGGAAATATATAAGAGAAGAAAAACAAATATATGAAATAATTCACCCAAAATTTGTATTATCATAGGATAGTAATAAGTACAACCCTAGGGTTGATCTTAACCTACCCTTCAACCACATCTTGAGTTCCAAAATTGACAGCTGTGCATCTCATTGTCTTTGCAGAATTGAGACAAAGAGAATGATTTTCATTCCTCTCCTATGGGTTAAGATTTTTCTTCGTATTTATAGTTTGCTCATCCATCATTCCCTAAACTGCCAAATTGATCAGTTTACTCCACACATTCAAGAATAATAAAATGAATTGAATTCATTCAAATTTGAGAATTTGTACACTTTTAGTTCTAATTAATTTACCAAGAAAGTAAATTCCTTTGGAAATTTAAAATTACAATGATTTATATTAAACAAGATGTCCATTATCATTAGAAACCAAAATTGTAGTTACCAAGAATGTATACCATAACTAAACCACATCCTTTGCTATCTCAAATAGATCATTTGTGGAGGGGTTGATTGGATGGTATCTCTTCATCATGGGGCCATTTCAATGAAACTGTTGTGTGTGCAATATAAGCTTTCCTATCACACTCACTAATGGTTATGAGGAAATGTAGTTGTTGTTGCATTAAAAAATTAGCACAAGTTTCTTGAACCCCTTTTTTTTTGTACTTGCGCTACTTTGCAAATTAAGATACATCTACACACAATAAACTTATGGGTTAGATAAACGTTGCTCATTTACTGCTAACTCCATTGCAGATAAACTTTTCCATAAGTATAATAAATTATGCAAGGCCTTCAGAACGATAACCTGCACAAATGGAATCTTGTTAGACAAGGATCCCATCTTGATATGGTTGGAATTGAACTAGTTGTTGCAGAGGCAAAACAAAACTCATTATCACAACGGCCAATTCTATTTTAAGAATATTTGATAAATATTTGAAGAATATTTGATAAATATTTGAAGAATATTTATAAACCCAGTAAAAGCATTACACTTTGCATGCATAATATCTTTTACAAGATAAAGTTGTGCATAACTCACTTGCAGAAAAGCTTCAAAATGTCTCTTGTTCCATATCATGTTATATTTTTCAAGAATCACATTTACTTCTTTCTCTGTTAATAATTCCTGAAAAGATTTAAGTTTTTCCATCCTGGACACCAAATCTACAACTTTGACAGTCCTCAAGTTGGTTTTCATATGAATAAGCTGCACATTGATAAAGTTAATATGATTAGGGGAATACCTCAACATGATTGATTAGGTAATTGATCTGATCATATACCAAATTTAATTGGATTCCTCAGAGCAAATCCCTTCAGAAAAAAAAAAAAATTGTTGTCTAAAACATTGCATTTCCAAATTACAAAATAGGAAAGATGGTTCTAGTTTCTCCATATTTTCAAGTCAACGGATTTTAACCATTCATTTGCAATAGGACCATAAAGAACCAGAAATCATCCACATTTGGCAATAGAGTCAACAATTTCAGGTGATGACAAGATGTGTTTGCCAGTTGCCCGGTTGGCATTGCCTCGTAGCGTTTTCTCAACAATTTTACACACTCCTCATCTGCCTAATCATGAATGATCCACTGCAGTAAATGATAATAGAACATTATTAGCCTTAAACATGTAGGAATAATAAGTAAATATGTTATGAAAATGGAAGACCATAGAAGAATTCATCACCTTCATCATGATTGCATCGGCAAAGGGTATGTGCTTGAACATATTTCCCTCCATATGCTCCACTCTTGCAACAATCCCTCATTCCCACTTACAAATTCCTCTAAATCATCATTCACATAATATCGTGGTGTATCAAAACATTTATATTAATGGTGAACAACATTACAACTCTTACAACTTATGGGACGCGCAATGGCGATGACAAGAGGTAGGTCAATATTAATGCCAAAATGTGTGAATGTTCCTTCATAACTATGGACACGGCAGATCCCATACCTCCTCCAACGTCTACCAATGTGTTTATACTCTTAAATCCATCTTCATACACCTTCGCCAAAAAAGCCATGATGGTTCTACTATTAGCGGTCATGGCCCCATTGAAACTCTTGTTGAATTGGAGATTGTGGCCCTAGTTTTCCCACAGATACATACTGTAAGCTTTGTTAAATGTATAACATCCCTCCAAGATAGCTTCGTGCAAATGTTGAAAAGGTTCCAGGTAGACCTTGTTTGCTATCAAGAGCGGGAAAGGGCCACATGATTGTTGATTTCTCACCTTCACCAGCAACTTCGATATGCCCATTAAGCTGAACTTTATTTTATTGATGTCTGCATTGTTTCACTAATAGGTCTCCTATTCAGTAAAAATGCCAAATGAAGCAAGGAAACTTAGAATTCTATAGAGGTATCCCACATCCACATGGGAATTATTATTTGATGATGAATTGGTAGCGGAAATGAGAAAGGAAATATGCTTGGTGGAAAGGGGAACTTCGTTGCCTCGTGTGGCCATGATGTCAAGAATGTTGAGCAACAGGGATGCTTTCAAAGCCAATGACTTGATGATAGAGAGTATCATCTCATAAAGCTAGAGCTCCTGCATTGCTGCGGATTCAGGTGATGAGTTGATGTGTTGCTGGGTTACCCAAGAAGACATGATTAGTCGAGTCCATAGGAGCTTCCATGTTGATAAATTTGTGTTTATAATAAATTTGTGTCCATAGGAGCTTCAGTACCTACGATTTTTAGCGTTTCTGGTTTTTGCCGAGAGTTGTCTTCTAGGTTGGTTGACCATTGTCCTCACCTTGCTTATGTCTTGATCTACTCTGATTTACTCATCGATGTTTGATAAGCACACTGCCACTCCTCCGACCAGTGTTTCACCTGAAGTCTACAAGGATTCCTCATTGTTGGCTGCTTTCTCTAGTCCTCCCCCTCTCATCTTTGATCCTAGCTCTTTGAGTGTTTGCATGTTACAAACATCATGGGCTTCTCTCAAGTAGTCTAGTACATCTGATCAACAGTCAACTCCTCAACAACCTACTGTTACCCTCTCAACTGAGCCATCTGGATCCACCCCCCAAGGACCTCCTCTGTTTTTGTGTGCCTCTCCTATGTTCCCACCAGGAACTATTCGTCTAGGTCTCAACCATCCAGGAGTTGTTCCACTCGGACATTACCCTGCAGGCCAGATACTTTTCTTATTTCCTCCTCCAGGAATCCCTTTTGTCCCTGTCATGGCTTCGCTGGTCCTCCCTAATATGACTTTGGGGATCCCAGTATGGTACATTGATCCCCCTGCAAGCAATCTGCCTGGTCAGTTAAGAACTTATCATGCTTTGACCCTAGCTCAACCAGTCCCTATGACCCCTGTTGCTACTCTAGTTCCATTTCAACCTCAAATATAACCCATTGCTATTTCGAAAGCATCTGAACATGGGGGCAAATCGAGGAGGAAAGAACCTAAGGACAAGGCTCCCCTAGCTCCTCCATCTCCCAAAGCCCCAAATCCATCACCTCTGTGCACTTTGTGTAAAGTTGTTTGGCACACCATCAATAATTTTCCTGAGCTCCCTCATCTCAAACCTTGAGTTCATGAAACGTTCCCTGAGTCAAACCAGAATAGGGGGACTCTGGTCCCACCATCGTGATCCCTCCCCCCATGTCAAGATGATCAACTCCATAGGCCATATCCTTTACCTATCATCATCCTTGAATTCCTCATAGGCAAACCTTTCCAAGGCTTCTCTGTATGCTTCTATCGAACCTATTTCGACAGAATCCCAGGTCCCAACATCCGTAGATCCTCCATCTACTAGCTCATCGTCTACCATTCTAGATGATGCATATGTGAACCTTCTTTCTCAGGTTGATGCACTAGGTACAATCGCCGCATCATGCAGTCAGTCTTCCTCCTGTCCGCCCATCTTCCATTCTGATGGGGACATCATGGAAGCCATGTCTACCTATGATTACCCTTCCACTTAGGCAAGGGCGAATATCTTTTGGAGGATTCTAAAGGCCATCTCCTCCCTAATTCTCCCAATGCACTCTACCTCAAGAAATTTTGCTCATAGCATATCACTTTTATTTGTGTGTGTTTATTTTTGTCATGCATTAGGTAGGTTTCATCATTTCAATTGATGATTTGACACTTCACCAGGAAGCCATTTTTCCAAGAAGGGTCACTTCATCGCCTCTCAAAATAGAATTTCTTCATCTGAGATGCTTGTACTTTTGGGACCACCTTCCCAAGTTGGTGCGTTTTGTCTCACGTGTTGATTTTCGTCATGAGTAGCCATCATTTACTCATGCTTTCATGGTCCCCACCGAGCCTATTCTATGTGGTAGTGTCATTGAGTCACCTTTGTACAGAGAATCCACGACGAGTCATCTTTGCATCCATGGATTCTATTTCACATCCCATTGTATCATGTCACAGTATTCCATCCCTCTTTGCATACCATTCATCCCGGGTTTCCCATTTTGGCTTTCAGTCATACTGTCCCCCATCCCCTCTCGAGTCGACTCAGTTGCTACCAAGTCCACCATGCACTTTATGCTCTGACAATGAAATTCATCTGTTTGTCCTGTAGTCCCATTTTTTCCATTGTCCCTGGTGTCTATCCATTAATCATATTACTATTTTCTCTCGTGCCTTAGTTGAGGATCCTCATTGCCTCACCTATCGAAGGCCCTATTCTGTTGACATCAACTCATTCATTCTAGAAGAACAACCTAGAGGGTGGTGTATCTTGGTTCCACCTTCCATTCTTGTTTGGTACCTCAGATTGAGCAGAGGGACTCATTATTTCCCTTTGACTTTGTTGTTTCATGCTCTTGATTTATACACTTTATGGTCCGCTGATGCAACAAAGTGTACCATTGATTCTCGGTGTGTGTGAGATGCTTCAGACCTCATGAGGGTGTGGCCATTCAGGTAGCCCCCCACATGCCTAGATGCCTTCATAATATCGTACAGCCTCAGGTGCAGTTTCACAGAATTTATGGGTTCAATTCCTACCAATCGTAGTGTTCATATCATGCACATCTCCTTCAAATGATCCATGCAGTTTTGTGGGGCCCTTCCCTATTCAGTAGGGCTTCTTTGGTTTTTCTAAACTCCCTCCCACTCATGTTTTGCGGGAAGGGTCATTATATCCCATGTACTCAAATGATATTGTATTCAGTATTAGCTCATGTTTCTTCCAGGTGCATTATGTATATGGGACACACTGTATTATTTTTTGGCTTAGTTATGCCAGCGTGTCATGTACCATTCAGCATGTACTTCATTCCTTAGTTTTATGTTTCTGGGCACATCATTATTTTTGTACTAAGTTATCTCGGGGTATATGTATGCCTCCCCTACCTCACTCAAATACAATACGACAACATAAAAGGAGACATGCATTGGCCTCACCCACTTTGTCCTTATCCTCTTTCACTTTCGCTCTATCAGTCTCTCTCTCTCTCTCTCTTTCACTCCACTTTGTTTTCTAGCTATTAGGTCTTTACAACGTACTTTGGTCATGCGTTTTACTCCTAACACTCGTATGTTGGGGAAATATATTATCACCAAAAAAATTTCATCTACCTTAATTTACTAGATGGATTTAACTACACCATGTAAGGCCAATTTTACCATAGTAAAATAGCTTTCACTATGAGAAATTACTTAATAAACCACATTTGTTAAGCAATTTATAATTAAACTCATGAAAAATGATTAAATAAATCACTATTTATTTAATTTTCTTTTAGGAATAATTAGTTAAACCATTGATTAATTAATATTCCTTGTCATACCCCGGATACGGGTGGGCAATGATGTTATGAGGGTTATGATCCATCAGGCGGGCGTGTGGCAAGCCCATTGGTTTGCCTGCGGAAGGCATTTACTCACATCCAGAACAATAAATTTGATATTTCGAGGCCGAGACTCCAAGAGCTTCAATACAAAGCCTTCAGCCCCTTCGTCCCCATCCTCAGTTGAGAATTCAGATTCTTTGATTTGGATTTGTGGTGCCTTTCTAGTCTCCATGTCGAGGCAGCTCTTGCCTGTAGGTTCTCACTATTCACCGGAAGCTAAAGTGCATAGCCTTCACACCACTATTGGAAGGCGCTGCCTGCTCGCATTCTGCATTAGTTTTATCCTTGCATACCATTACTCGCACAAACCATTCTATGATTGGCACCTCCTTGCTCTGTTCGGCTTCTGCTCCCACCTTCCTCCGCTAGGATCCTCTGTCAATTTTGCCTTCTCTCACGATTTCTGTGTTGCAATGCCAAGGGTGAGGCATCGTCTAAGATGCCACAGGGGAGGCTCCAGGCGTTGTCACTCTCCTTCCCCTTCCTCTCACTTGTCCTCCTCTCGTAGTCCCAGTGAAAGTGCTCCCCGTCGTCTTCGTGGCAGTGGTCAAGCTCATCGCCTTCCTCCCTCCCCGCAGAATGATACCTTCGCCTGTCACCATTCCTTTGAACCTCGGCTTGCTTTCCCCACCTCTATTCAGATTCCTTCCACTGCTGTCTTCCATTACCATTGCAACTCCTCCCACCCCTTGGTCATTGCGATTGTTACTGTTTCCTTCAAAGACATACCCGAGGTGATTCCTGCTCCCCTATCTTCTAAGCCCCCTATTAGCTTGCAGGCCTCTCCTTCTGTACCGCATGTTTCTCTGCCCATAAATAAAGGTCCCTCTCGCTTGGTAGGTGAAAGCAGCTCTAGCCCACTCCAGGCCACCGAGACGCCTGCAGGTGAGCATGAAGCGGTGGATGCCACTCCTCAAAGGATTCCAGATCCAGATCCTGATGACAAGGAAGGATGGTGGTGCAGAATTGAACAGGAATCGCCCTCGGGTGACTATGGACTCTAGCGCTTCTGCTTTTTTTCTCGCCATCATGTCTAGTCTTTTGAGCATTTTGCTGGTTTTGTCACCTACGTATATTAGCTTGTCTAAACTGATATTTGTAGTTAAATTCGTCCAAAATCTGTGTACGAGTCGGTTTCCCCTGGTGGGCGGCTCAGATTTTTGGCTCACTGTTGTTAAATCAAGGCTGGTTTCCTCTTGCGAGGCAGCTCTCAAACGATTCTCAGGCCAGTTTGCCCTTGTGGGCCACTCAATTTTTGATATCTTGCTCACTGTATGGCGGCACTCTGATGCCTAGAACTCTTTGTACCATATGTTACATTAATAGATTTAAGCTTACTTAGAAAAAAAAAATATTCCTTGTCATAATTGACCTAGTTATGGAAAATAAACTGATAAATTATTAAGTATCTTATTTTTCTCTAAGAATAATTAGTTAATCATTAATTGATTATTATTCCTTGTCAAGTTTGACTAAATCCCTCAGGAATAATTAAATAAATAATTATTTGTTTGTTATTCCTTAACCATATTTCTTGAGATGATAAATAAATCATTTATTTATTTATTATTTCTAAATAAAAGTTTAAATATTTTTCCCTCCTAACCAAATATAATAAAATATTCCAAGTGGTTATTTCTATAATAAGGTTAATAATATTTTGTTATTTCTCATTATTCGAGGATAACTCAATATTTTGTTATAAATAGAAGGGTTTTCCATTCATTATTCACTTTTGATTATTTTCATTGTTGTACTCACTATTGTAACTCTGATTTATCACCGTGGCACACCATTTTTCTTTCCATTTGAGTTCCCATTGAGCTCAAACTTTTTATTTGTTGGGTTTACACGTTATAGAGGAGAAAGACTCTGCACAAGTTGAAGCAAGAACCCATCCCATAAAGGGAGACTAATAACATTTATTTGTTCCCTTCACATGTGTTATTAAATAAAACCTATTTCTTGTATATCTAGTTTCCATTGGATTATTGGAATTACCCGCATTTATTACTATTTCATTTTGATGTTTAACTATGATTATGGTATAAATCAGGACTTTGGCAGGTTTTGTTTCTATCATTTGTTGCAGATCTAAAATGTTTAGCAACCATTTATATTGTTGGCATTGTTTGTCATCCACAGTGTTAGGTGATTTCTTTCTGTACACCTTTAAGAAGAAAACATTATAACAATTCACATCATATAAATTAATATTAAAATAAAATAATAATAAAAATAAAAT
>APFE031224132.1:1941-98800 GCA_000404065.3 Pinus taeda
CAAAACATTTGTTTTATCAGGAAAGGCCTACCTTTTCAGGTTACCCTTCAATTTGTAGACAAAAAATTTGTTCTATCAGGAAAGGCCTACCTTCAGATGGAGGTATCTTATCCCAGTCTAATCCCATTTTCCTAAACAGATAGGTGTGTCAGACTAGTCATATATCCTCCGCGGAAACCTACCCTATACCTAAATTTTTCCTGCCGAAGCAGACCAAGGTGCATGCCCCCCTGGGTTTCAGTCATGACCACCGAATTACTCGCGTTCTTCAGGTGGATGGACTGGAGATTGATGAGACATTCCTTGCATGAAAAGACCATTTAGGGATGGCATTTGACTATTAGCTATGTGTGAGCTGAGGAACAAAAGTTGGTCTATGAGCTGGACAACTCTACCTTCATGCGGAAAACACATTACTCGAAAGAGTGAGGAGACAATGGCTCCCATGCAATAAATATAGTCACACCCAAGGAGTAGATTATAGTCTAGAGGTCCTTGGACTACCATTACGTTCATATAAATGGTTTTCCTTCTCAACGTTATCGGCACATTGGGAAGGATCCCTAACGGTCGACTAGTTCCTTTGTCGAAGCCTATCAGATTTCTCATCTTAGACAGAAGTGATGGCGAACCAAGCGCTTTCCAAGAAGTTGAGGAAAGGATACTCATAGAAGCCCCTTCATCTATGATGGTACCGACCATGACCATTCTGTAAGCTTGTACAATGATTCAGAATGGTACACTAGCCGGTAAACGGGGTCTGCCTAGTAGATTCCAATCAAAGGAAACGACTAGGTTGCTTGGAGGTGGGACCGAATAGATGGCCGGATACGACTCTGATGAACTTCCTTCCTGCAGTAAAGGAACAGGTAGATTGCTCCCATGTTCATCGGAGTCCGTGTTTATGAAAAGAATTTGAACGGTGTCGTTCTCATTCTCTTCAGTGACTGTATCATCTGAAGATGGACCTTTTGAAGGCAAGACCGGGTCGACCGCCGCCTCAACCTTTTGACTTTAGTCTGGTGTGGATTCATAGGGTTTATCTTCAATGATAGATGCTTCGACTGACCACAATGGTGTGTCAGTCAGATACCATATTCCAAACTGGGTAGCGCCTCTGAGGTACCGTAGAACATGCTTAGCTACCCTAAAAAATAATTTGCTTGGCCTAACCATAGCTTAGCTCAATTGGTTGACTGCATAACACATATATGGTAGTGTGTTCAAAAGATACATTAGTGAACCCACAAACTATCGATAAACAATAACATCCACTTCCTCACCTGAAGTGGCATCCTCCTTCCTCCATTTGGTCGCTAGAGGTGTCTCCATGGGTTTGCAACTGTCCATGCAAAACCTCTGGAGTATCTCATTGGCATACTTGCCCTAAGAGACAAATAGTTCCCTGTCACCTTTCCATACTTCCAATCCGAGGAAGTAATGCATGAGACCCATTTCCTTCATTTCAAACTCTCTTGCAAGGTCCTCCTTGCAAGATCTGATCAACTTTTCATCACCAGTGAAAATCAAGTCATCAACATATAAGACAATAATCAACAATTTACTTTCTACCAAGATATGATAGAGGTTTGCATCTGCTTCACTTTTGGTGAATCCAAAACCGATGAGATAGTTATTGATTTTGGTGTACCAAGCATGAGGTACTTTCTTGAGATCGTATAATGTTCGCTTAAGTCTGCACACATGAGACTCCCGATCAAAAGTCTCAAAGCCTTATGGTTGCTCAATATACACCTCCTCCTAAATAACTCCATTGAGGAATGTTGTTTTCACATCCATCTGGTGGATATTCCACCCCATCTGTGCAACCAAAGAAAGAATTGATCTGATGGATGATTACATTGCTATAGGAGCAAAGGTATCCTCATAGTCAATCCCCTCAACTTGAGAGTACCCCTTGGCCACAAATTTGGCATTATAATTTTCTATGCTTCTATTCACTGCATGCTTTACTTTGAAGATCCATCTCGAACCCACAATCGATTTATATGTTGGTCTTGGAACCACTTCCTAAACATTGTTCTTTATAATGAATTCATATTCCTCCACCATTGCATCAACCCATACAGGTTGCTCTATTTCTTCCTTCAAAGAGGATGGTTCAGTCTCCACAGGCTCAGTCATTAGAGCCATGTAGCCAGTGTACTGATCTGGTGACCTTCTCTGCCTGCACTAATTTTAAGGATCACCCATGTTCTCCCTCACATTTTGCACAAGTCTCTCAACTTCCCTGGTCCTTTTATTGCCTTCTCTAGATGGTTCTGCTTGAGTGGATGTTTCCACTCTCCACTCCTCAATTTGTTGCCGCTCTGAAACTTCTTGAGGTTCCTTCTTTGGAGCTAAAATCTCCTCTTCTAGTAAGATATGAAGTTCCCTCTCAAGAGAGCATCACATGGCTTTATCTTCATAAAATTTTACATCCCTTCACACAACTGTCATTTTGAGGGATGGAAAGTATGCACAGTAGTTGTGGAGAGTTTCTGTGTAACCCACAAATACCCCTAATTCTGTTGTCGACTCTAGCTTCTTCCTTGGTTATGAAGAATTTGGTATGTACGGATAAATATTAATTCCCTAAATAAGTAGCCATATCTAGAACAACAGTGTAAATCACTTTAACCTTTTTCTATAAACAATAGATAAGACAAAGAGAATGAGAGGACCTACTTGTACTTTTGCTTTCCTCTTGTCTCCTTTGTATCGGTCCCATCGCTCCTTCCCATACTTAACACGCTTGAGAAGTACTTGTAAACATCAACAGAAGACAAAGAACCAATCAAAGCAAAAGATCTATTGATTACAAGTAAATGGAATTAGATACATTCACATATATAAGCATTCATATATCAAGATAAGCAAATGGAAAAATGTGTAAATACTCTATTGAATAGAAGGAATAATTACAACCATGAAGCCTGATTTGAAGTCACTCTTCCAGCTTTGGTTCCATCCACATCACATAATAAGCATGACATTTTGGCAACATAACAACACTTAAAATAGTCTCAAATCTCAAACTAACATTATCTCCTTATAATTCATCAAAGTCCAGCCCTTGATCACTTAAATGAGTGCTCAATTTATAGGAATATGGAGGAGGTTTTGTCATCATTAAGGGTATTGAATGGCCTTCCAAACTTACAATTAGTTCCATGGAGGAAGGGATGAGAGGATAGGATGTATCTTAACTTATTCCTCATCCATTTTCGAGCTCATAGGAGATGATAAGTGTGGGAATATTCTAGAAGGCTCCAGAAGATAGAATATTCCCCAAACCCTATGTGAATTTCGCTCAATCTCTCCTAGTGCAGGTCAAAGAGGACCTAAGTTCTCTACAGAGCACCCTGGCATGGACTTAACTACTTTGCAGCGCACCCTTGCATGGGCCTACCTACGCTGGTCCCTCTAGAGGTCATTTCAGGATGTCTTCACGCCATGAAACTGCTTGGGAAGGAGGCATTCAAAAGGTTGACTTGTTTAGGCATGTAGCAACTGAAATTAGGGTTTGATAAGCCCTAAAACACTGATCTAGATGATGGGATTGATGTGCCAAAATGGATCTGTAATATCTACCCCCTAAAGCATGAAGTCCAAAAATGTTAATGTCGAGTGAAATGCTTTATGGTGTGATGAGGAGATTACAAAGTGGTTGGTGACCTACATTGATTACAATACATGATATTTTGATTTTTTCTCATGAATTGCTGAGGGAAGGCATACCCATGCTCAACATATAAACTTTCATTACAAGTACATAGACAGTTGTCTACAGATATAGACCCATGATCAAAATGACCATCAATGAAAGTCATTATATGGATGATTTGGTACATTTCGTGAAATCACATCCCGAATGGATGAAACTAGATCCGGGGTCTTCTATCTCGTTCAATCATTCGCTCAAGTACAAGTATAACCATGTGAATATGTGATCCAAAGTTGAACATGGGAAGACACCATTTGATTACTAGCCGATGATGTAAGCCGTTAATAGATGCGAGAGAAATCACCAATAATGATAATGATCCTCAAGGTACTGCAGTACATTTTTCATGGTGTGAAGGGATGTTTGGATGTTGAACACCATACAAAGTCTTTCGGTCGAAGGCCATTGATGTCAACCTATCGTCGGAAGTGAGAAACTTGCCATTGATGTATGCAAGCCTCAAGGTACTCGAAGGGTGTTTCTAAGTCAACTTCTTGGATAATGTGTTGATGTCGACAAGAAGCGACTCATTGCAAGAGGGCCTTGATGTATCCTACATCAACGACATGAAACAAGTGTAATGATTTTGGAGACGGAATTTGACTCACGACACAAGGTTCAGGTATGGCGGTCATGAAAATGAAGGTTTATGGTATTGCAAAGAATGAATATTGATTGATTGACTTCTCTTGGACATGTCGGCGACACTGAAATGAATTAGTAGCATTGACCCAAAACAAAGTGATGGATGGTATGATAAACAAACGGTATGATAACCATCAAGCTAATAACCCAACCCAAATAGTCACGGTGATGAAGTGAAAGTGTCATGTTTAAGAGCGACCTACTATCAAAAGTGGTTTACCCCTTTTTCCATTTTCCGCAGTCATTACTGACCAGTACCTCTTTATTTTTATCAAGCTTGAGGAGGATAACATATGCTTGTTGTATAATTCCACCATTTGGGTGAATCCATCGCTATGTGATGTTTTAACGAGTCTAGCGAAGGTGAAACTCGGTCTTGTCATGATCAACAAGTTTGTCGCTATTTGATGTTTTAACAAGTTTAACGACAATGATAATTTGGTCCTTTTCAAGTTAAGAGAGTTTGAAAAGGGACGAAAAGAAAACTCCACAAGTTCTTTTTGTAGATTTGTCTCTCAAGCCTGACAAAGCATAAAACAATATGAGAGAGAACCTATTGACCATGTTCAGTCAATGTATTCCTTTTTCGTAAATAATCTATCTCAGCCCGAAAAAGGGTTAAACTTATACTGAGTAGATGTCCTTTCCAATACGTTAACGAGCTGAAAAGGAAAAGTGCTCGACAATCTTTTCATATTTAGAGAGTCTGAAAAGAGCTTAAAGAGGACTCCAAGGGGATTCCTTTTTCGATGTTTAACAGAGCTCGAAAAAGAGATAAAAGTATGATATGTGGTCGAACTTCAGCAGATGATTGTGGGAGATTCTGTGGACCATTTCTCGTGTCACCTAGACCATGTAGGAGATCTACCCCTCCTCTTTCTTTTCATGTCATTCTTTTACTGTTTCATGCAATTTTTAGGGTTTTTTGGGGCCTCTGGGGTTATATTTTTTCACCCTGGGATCAGCGTAGGCTTGCATGTCAAAAACTGCACTGAAGAGCACCTAGATAGAAGGTTGCCTGCTCTATAGCACACTATCTCCTTGCCTACGCTGTGCTGGCAAGTTTCCCAAATTTGTTTCACCTGTTTGCTCCAAAATTTGTCCTATTTTTTGCATGGAATGATCCTAATTAAGCTTATGGTTTGATTGTAGGCTTTCATCGGATCAGAATGACCATTACTTGGCGAGAAAGAGACCATGAAGAACAATACATGATTGCCCTAAATAATCTGAGTACAGTTGAGGCCCTCAAAAACTATGGGTTGCTCAAATACTTCAGGTTGTCCAGAATGAGGCAACAAATAAAACTATTGCAGTTCCTAGTTCATGCATGGGATCTGACAGATCATGCTTTTCACATAGGGGACAAAGCGGTCCCTATTATGATCGATGATGTTTACTTTCTTACCAAGCTATCAAGGCATGGCGCCCCCATCTCACTTTCATAATTTTCCCGTGGAGGTGAATTAGTGAGGGATTACATTAATTAATTTTGTCGGCAAGGTACATAGCCTAGCAAGGATGGGAAAATAAACATCAGGGATGTAAGTGATTTGCCTTTGAGAACTATCCCTTTTACGATTGAAAAATTGGTTGGCAGTGTGACACTTCATCTGGCGAACAAATCATATATGCAATATGCACTACAATGTCTTGAGCCAAAAGTATTCAACTGGTGTGAGGTCGTACTTTCTTCATTGAAAGAACAACTGACAAAGGTAAAAAGTGGTAAGACGAATAATTTAAGCTATGGTTCAATCTTAATTTATTTTGCCTTAGAAAGAATCCCATTGATGAAACCACAACATGTAGCACTGGGTATAGCTAGTCCTAGAGATCCACAGATGTAGAGGTGGGTCGAATTGATGGCTAGACATGCGGGTCAGTCAACAATCATTTTTTCCACTACATTCTTCAGTTGGATCGATCGACAACACATTGTCATCAAGGAGCATCCATACTCAGGGATGGATTTTCATGGAGATCCGATTTGATTTTACCAGTGGACACTCAATGGGGTGCTATAGGTAGATTTTTTACCAAAATGTCTTTTATTTTCAATTTTCTACATGTTTTTGTGTTTTTCATGTTTCCAAGACTAAACTAAAATCGTTCTCATGCATGCAGATGTGGGTACTGTTCGACCTATGAGGCACCAACAGGAGGCAGGTGGGCCAGCAAGGATGAACATCAAGAGAGTGGTTCTCTAGGATTTGGATTTGGCCGAGACCTTGGCAGAGTTGCAGGATCATGTGGAGGGATTAACCCTTGGTATTCCGGATGTCTAGATCAAGGAGTTACCTATGAGGCTGTAACGCCATATTATTGGTGTTCCAAGCCATTGGATGTGACTCTTGCGCATGATAGCTCAGGCTGTGACCTGTTATCATGACCATCACTAGATCTACTTAGGATGTTTTTTCATGCATTTTGAGTTTTTAGGTCAGATGACCAAACGTGTCTTGGACACAAATTTTGTAAAAACTTTTAAAAAATCTATCTATTTTTACTTTTAGAGTTTTTATATGTATGACTATATGCAATCCTATTCAACTAATGATGTGAGTTGAAAATTTTCTTTTACATGTGTCGCAATTTTTTTTTAACACATAATTCGCTAATGAGTCAGTTAATGTGTTAAAGTTTATGGAAATATGTTGATATTGAATGTACTCAAATGTCTTTCCAAAAGACAAACTTTAAGGAACATATGAGGAATTGTTGGATTTTGGACAGTATAAATGTTTGTTAGTTGTAGTACAACGAGTTGTGAATCTAGCCCAATGACGATTTGGCGAATGCAAAGTGAAATAGCATCAAAGAGAAGTTCGATCAACGCACTATACTTAGCGATATTTTTCGACGATCGACCAATACAAATCCCTTGAAAACTCACTAACTCGCCACTTGGAGCGAAAATGGCCCATGCTACAAAAGATAGGTTATGCGTACTATGACTAGCACCATCAGCGTAACCAACAAATGGTTCCAAAGGTTCTGACATCTGCAACAAATGCAAAGTGGATTACTTAACCACATAAAAACTCTAAAAGACACACTGAGACACACACATGTAGTTAAAGCATATATACAATAATTTTTATTCCACTCAATTAAGCATAGTAACGTTTCAGATACAACCCATTTCGGGGTTGTGACAATGGGATTCCATCATAATCCACCGACTCGTAGGCACCTTTTTCCAAAACACGCTTGACAATATAAGGACCCATCCAAAGCGATTCAAATTTTCATGCTACTAGTTTATCAGCTTCCTTATCGTAAAGCAAGACCAAGTCTCCTTCTAAGAAGATGCGAGGCATGACATTTCTATCATATTACGCCTTGATTCGTTTATTGTGCACTTCATTGGCCAATGCGGCCCCACGACGGGTTTCATCCAAATGGATAAGTTCCAAGAAACGCACTTATTCTTCAGAAGTGTCCGGTAACAGGTTAATCACGAGTTTCAAAGATGAAATTTCTCATTGTATTGGCAAGATTGCTTATAGACCATACACCAATTGAAAGGGTGTGAATCCAGTTACATTTCTCACCGAGGTTAGATATGCCCACAAGGAAGAGTACAGGATTAAATGCTAGTTTCGTTTATGAACCCCTATCATTCTTTGAAGCATTCACTTCAAGACTTTGTTGATGGCCTCAACTTGTCCATTCGCTTGCAGATAATAAGGGGTAGAACTATCATGTGAAAGTCCTAACTTAGCAGTCAACTCAGCCATCATGTGATTGCAAAAATGCGACCCATGATCTGTAACTATAGCCTATGGTACACCAAATTGGGTAACCACGTGGTTGAAAAAGAAAAGAGCAGTCGTTTTACCATTGTTGTTTAATGTTGGCATCACCTCGACCCATTTGGTAAAATAGTCAACGACGACTATAATGTACCCATGCCCCCCGACCGAGGTGGGATTACATGTCATGAAGTCAATGCCCCATTTGGCGAATGGTCCAACAGCGGCGACAAGATGCAATGGTGCAAGTGGTAATCTAGCTTTACGGTCATAGATCTAGCATGCATGATAGCTTTTGATGGCAATTATGCAATCTTTGAATATACTAGACTAGAAGTAACCAGCACAGAGAATTCTTTTTCACGGTAGCATAACCAGATAAGTGTCCACCACAAGCACTTGAATGGAAACCATTCAAAACTTTCTGGGCTTCCTCATGTGTGAGGCACCTTCGTAAAATCGTATTGATACCATGACGGTAAAGAGTGTCACCAACAATCAGATAATCTTTGGCTTGGTATCAGATACATTGCTGTTGCGAGCGAGAGGTATCAAGCCAGAAAGTTTGGGTCTGGAGATAAATCAATATATCACCATACCATGCTTTAGATGACGAAATCAAGAACACATACTCATCTAGAATTGATGGTTATGATGTTGAATCGATAGAAGTCGAGGGAAGATCACAAAGTAGCTCGGCGAAAACTAGATATTTCTTTGATTTGGAATTGATGAATTCCATATCAAACTCCTGCAAAATGACAATCCATTTTGAGTATTCCCCCCCAGCAATTGACCTGACAAAATATATGTCATATGGTTGCAATCCGAAATGACAATGGTCTTTCGGAGCAGGATATAGTGACGAAATCTCTGTAAAACTTGAACAGCTGCTAAAGCTAGTTTCTCGACATAAGAATACTTACTTTCTGTATCATTGAGATTACAACTCAAATAATATATAGGATGTTCAATCCCATATTCCTCTTAGACTAAAACCATTCCAATGGTTGTATCTGCAGCGGCGAGATACAGGAAGTAGTCGTTTTGATAATTCGGGGAATACATTAATGAGGCTCTAATCAAGGTATCTTTAATAGCATCATAGGAAGCTTGCGCAACCTGATTCCAATGGAAGGGTATCCCCTTTTTCAATAAACGAGTAAATCCTTTAGCCATTTCAACATAATTGGGAATTAACCTCCTCAAAAAGTTAGCCTTCCCTTGGAGTCTCTGTAACTGAAGTAGATTTGAAGGTGGAGGCAAGTCAAGAATTGCCTGAACCTTGAATGGATTGAGTCAAATTCCCTCCTTAGACACTACGAATCCAAGCAAATGAACAGAACCAACACAAAACACATATTTGTGTGGATTGAGTCGTATTTTTTAGTGTCGGCAGGCTCTTAAATGCTGCGGGTGATCGAACCGCTTTCGTGAATGAGTAGGTAAATCATCAAGGTATGGTTGAACAATATGTTTGATGTCATGAAAGGAATAGTTCATTGTCCTCTGAAATGTGGCCCCTGCGTTCTTCAAACCAAATGGGAGTTTTTGATAAGCAAATGTGCCCCATGGACAAATAAAAGCGGTTTTAGATTGGTCCTGTGGGAGAATATTGATTTGATTGTAGCCAGAAAAACCATCCATAAACGAAAATATTTCGCATCCAACACATTCCTCAATAATCTGGTCGATAAAGGGAGTGGGTTAATTTTATTTTGGACAAGCCTGATTTACATACCTATAATCGACGCACACTCGTATTGTCCCTTGTTTCTTCATGACAGGAACAATATTGGAAACCCAGTCAGCAAGAGGAACATGGTAAATGAAACCAGCATGAAAAAGTTTTTCAACTTCTACCTTAATGGCAACAACCTTCTTTAGATGAACAGATCGGAGGTGCTGTCATACTGGTTTGACATCAGGATACATTTTGATTTCATGTTCAACTATACTAGAGACTATACCTAGCATCTCCTCATATGACCATGCAAATATATCTCGAAATTCACGAAAAAAAGCACATTAAATGTCAAGTTCTGATGGAGAATAAGATTTTCCAACATGAATGTTTTCTACAATGTTAGGTTTGGTCGAAATATTTGCAGAAATGGTTTCTTCAATATTTGAAAAGTTTCGCTCGGAATCTACTCTATGAAAACAGAATTCGTAAGGAAATCGACAACTGAAGGATGATTAAGTTCATTTGAATAATCTTCGATGTGATCTGGAAGATGGGAATGATGATGATAATCCTCCCATGGTTCTCCTTCCATCATCATTGATTGGACGATTCCTTCATCAGTAGATAATATACGTGAAAAAGGATCGGAAGAAGTACCAAATTCTAATGAACGATCTACCCATACAATTGACGAAAATGGATTTGGGTTCATCGCACAAGCCAAAAAGATTGATTGCTATGCTTTCTCAATAGGGCTTAGCGGCATGATTTCATTACTACTATCAACTTCAAAACTATTGGTAATCCTCCTTAAGTCAGATAAAGTGGAAGATATCATGTTGCAAGTCTCAACTTTTGCCACTTCTGCCAAATTTGATGGTGGTGGTAGTAAAAAATACCCATTAGGGAAGAGTATTTAAAGAGACCTACACCAATGCTTTGGAGAGATAGCATGGGTCCGTGTACCAATGAAATACTTCTAGTAACCTGTGAACTAGAGGCGAAGAAGGCGAGTTAGTTGATAACTGTGATTCCACCTTTATGAGGAAATGCAATCATACGAAAGTATGTTGAAACCACAGCAACCATGGCATAACCCACGGTCTTCCTAGAAAAATGTTGTAGTCAAGGGGTCCGTCAACTACCTCAATTTCAACTGTTATCGTTTTTCCTCCTAGTTCAATTTGCAGATTACTCAATATTCCACAAGGCGTATATGCGCCTATCAATAGATTTTAATTTTGTTGGTGAATATGACAATGGTGGTGAACCAAGTGTTTTCCAACAACTCATAGATGTTATACAAGTAGATACCCCCTCATCAAGAGTCGTTCAATGAACAAATTTATTCAAATCATTTACTTGAATCAGAAATGCTAATTGTGCTAGTAATTGTGGTGTATATCCCACATGGTTAAACCACAAGATTGGAATCAGTTGGATCTATTCCACCAATTGCTGACAACAAAGCCTGCTTTTGAGAGGGACAATTTTGTAGCACCTCAAGCGTAGTCATAGCAGAAGGTGATTGAGCCAAATCTTCTACTATGTTATAGTTATGTGCAGCGCGAGCTTAAGGGTTAAATGTCGATTTGTGTACAACTCCCTTAGGCAATTTTATTGTTAACTCTAGTGCAATAGGTGGTGGAATAGGATCATTCAAAGTTGTAGTCGAAGGGTTAGGTCGATCAGCCTGGTTATTCGACGACGACGATTGATTTCCATAATCTTTATTTCATGTTGACACCAAAACATCATCTTGTTGCTGAGAGGTGGATAGCATAATCACTTGGGAAGTGGAAGCTTGGTCTGTAGCAACCATATTTGTCTCTGGTTTCGGAAAAGGATCAGTCAATACCGTAGATGTATTAGAAGTCTTCAGAAGTTTGGAGACTTCAGAGTGGTGCGGACAATCTCGCGTAAATACTCATCGTTGCAGATCAAACACCGATAACGAGGTTTCCTAGCCAAAGAAGAGGAATCAAATGATTTCTCTTGAGGGGAGTTATTTTGTTTCTTCTTGTTTTCCCCCTTTTTCTTACCTTCTTGTTGCTTTTCATTCTTGCCCTTGTTAGATGACACGACATTGATTTCGGAAGCAAGAGTTTTATCAGGTGCATTTGTAGTTTGATTGGTAATGACAAGTTTTTGACCAGATGGTCAACCTGTCGATTGTGTGCTCGAAGAACCAACCACATCGTCACCGGCATGAGTTCTTACTCGATGGTGGAGGAGGAATAGTTAAAGTTGGTCGGGGTGCATTCAGAATCTTGTCGTAGAGCGTGCCATACTGTGTATATATCAAGTCCAAATATTGGGCACGAGCAATTACTTGCTCTTCTGTGACAACTCCACCTTTCACCACATCCTCAGTGATAGATGACGCAAGGATTTTATAAACCACTCAGCTAGAAGTTGATCAGGAACATAAGTTTTAACCATTCGACGATGACGACGCTACTCATGAATATGATCAAAGATATGAGTAGCAGTAGTCTATTTAAAGTTGGTTAATAGTTTCATTCTAGTCTCATATCGTATGGGTAACTGGAAGTGGGTTAAAAATGTGGTAGCTAAAGTAGTGAAGTTATCGAAAGAAGCTCATGGTAACTCAATGTACCACTTCGCAGCTAGACCAGTAAGCGTTCTCTGGAAAAGACGAAGTTTAACAGAATCATCATTCAAGGAGTTTGATGAACACCATAAATGAAAAGTCATGACATGGTTGGACGGGTCTTCTCCAAGATTTCCATTGAATTTCAGAATCTCGAAAGGTAACTTATGAGGAATCACCGGTCACCAAGGTGCATAAAGAATTGGGTCATTGGTGAGTCGATTTAGATCTGGTAACTCAAGTGTCGCAATGAAAGGCAACTGTCTATTAAGGCCAGGTTGAGCATATCCAGGGTAAGATGGAATTGCTTGAGCAATGGGCCTTTGCATACCAGCATAAGGCATATGCTATTGGTAACCTTGATATGGGTAAGTTTGTTGAGAAAATCCAGTGTAAGGTTGTTGTTGTTGTGCACCAGGGTAAACTTGTTGTTATCTAAACCCAACATAGGCTTGTTGACCAGGGCCTAGATAAACTTGTTGCTAACGAAACCCAACATAAGCTTGTTGTCCAATTCCATGTTGAGGTTGGTATTTCTGAAATTGTTGTTGTTGATATTGGGGCTGCCAAGGCTGTTGAATCAACTGTTGTTGTTGTTGGTACAACGGTTGTTGATTTAACTGTTGTTGTTGCCCACCAATGTAAGGTTGACCAGGTTGTGAATACACTAAACCAGTGTAAGTCTGAGTCATTCCAGTAAAAGGTAAACTAGCCTGAAGTTGTCGGGCTCCAAACACAAGTGATTATTGTAAAACCACCTGAGAAGGTTGGATCTGTATACCTAAAACTTGGGGGTCTGAGGTAGAAGGGCCAACTTGCACAAGTTGCGATACAACAATTTGGACTTGTTATTGTGGCACAATTGTAACAGCAGGTGTTGTAGGTATGGATGACACATCTTGCATAGGTTGTGATGGATACACAAGCCTAGGTTGAACGGGAATGGTTGGCTACCACTAACAGACAGTCATTCCAAGTTGACCTAAAGATGGTGGCATACCGACATATGGTTGCCCCCCAGAATAAGGAGGATAAGGAGAATATGCGTATTGGTCTCTATATGAGGGTAGTCCAGTGTTAAGAGGATACAAAGGACGGTAACCAGATGAACTAGCTTGATGTGAACTTGATGGGTCCAGTTGGTCGGTACCCGTAAATGAGGAACTAGATAAAATTCCAGTAGAGGACATTGGTGAATACCAAGGGCTAGAAGCAACACCTGAGTGGGTTCCCAATAAAGATTGGTAATTCGATGGGACGGACGGAACACCATACAAGTGTGACTCAGGTGTCGTAGTAAACATCGAAGAGGTTGCGACAAAAGATTTTTCCATAGCCATAATAGATGGTACGGTCTGGGATGTTGACTTTGTCATAGTCAAATGTCCAAATAAGTTTCCTAATGAATCAATAGGTGTCTGAAAGTAATCAAGATCAAAAGGAGCAATGAAATGAGGAGTATAAGGATACAAATGTAGTCTAGTTCCAAAATGGAATGGAGTTCTAGGTGATTCTACCTCAGGTTCCTCTTCTATTGAAATCAAACTAGGTGGAAGAACTTCACCATTTGGTTTGTAATAGATTTCTAGTTGTTGTTGAGGTAAAGAGGAGGTCTCCATAGTTACAGATGTCTGAGGATCTACCGGTCGATATTCTTCCGGTAAGGTAACAACTTCTGATTGTTCCACCTCAAGATCAAAATGTTATGGTAAAAGAATAAGTTCAGGTTGGGCTTCGTGAACAACTTATTTCTTAGAAGTAACTTATGATTGAACACTGATAGGTTCAAGATCCAGTTCTAGTTGAACAAGTTCAGGTTCAGAAGTAATTTCTTGTTGAACAAATTTGAATTGAGAATCAACTTGTTGTTAAACAACTTGGGTTACCGTTTCACTAGATTCAGTTCTAGTTTCCTCAAGTAATTGTGGAGATTCCACTTCAGTAACAGATGTACCAATAACCATAGGAGTAACTGGGGTCATAATACTTACTAATATAGGTGTTTTTGGTAATTTAGATGAAGAACTGGATGCTTGTGAAGTACTGGATCCAGTTAAACGAGACCGCTTTGACCAAATAGGTGTAGCTTTGGGCGGTAAAGGCGGTTTACTCGCTGCTCTCCACGAACGACGGGGTAAGGGTTGATTTTCCTCCATGATTGCTAATTGATTTCATTACAAAAAGGAAATAAAAAAAAGGGGTAAGCTCGGCAAAAGGTTTACCGAGCAACTGTGAACTGCAGAATACCTCCTATCGAATCAAGAAGTACGGGTAGGTAATCTCCCCAAATGTTGTGTTCGGTGTATAATAGTGTACAAGGCAACTGACTCGGTTTCCTAAGGATGGATAGCAACCTAGTGTTTTCCTCCCATATATACCCGAAAGTACATGGAGGCCCAGTTCGTATTAGCGATGTCTAATGCAAAATGATGCAGTGAGAGCATTCACATATACTTTATGTACTGTAACATTGCCCTATATACCCGAAGGTACGTGGACGAGCTACAATATACTCACATATGTGGAATGAGATATCACACTCGGGATGTATTGCAGACAAGTTAGCGACAACTGCTATGTTTTAAGACATCGGAACACGTCTCTAGCCTAGAACCTTTAAATCTAGTTAGGTGACAATGCTCCATTAGATAAATTTATGTTAGTTTTAAGTTGATCTTGCTTAAGAATTTACCTTTCAAGATTCACCACGTGATGTATTTTCAATTCCTAGAATGCAACTAATATGATAAGCATTCTTTCCATTCAATTTAACAATGAAAATCTTAGCTAATAGGGATAGAGCAATCAGATTTCTTTCGATCAGAGAGCAAAGAGCACAATCTAATGTAATTTACCTAAACTATTCCTATGAGCACACACAAACTTTTTCAATGCACGATGCAAGTTTTTCTTTTCGATTCCCTTAATGTTATGATCAAAAAAAGGAATCTAATGCACATACAATCAACCAATCTTTTTATAAGAACGAATACTTTACGACAGTTCCGTTTCGAAGGAAAAGAAGACTTTTATGACACATTCTTTCGAACAAAGATTAATCGACTATAATATAATTTTGGCAATGAATCAATAATGACAAAGAAATCATTTAAGAAACATTAAAAATCAAGTCAAAGTAGGGCTATCAAAGGAGATACAATCTTGATTTCAAATACATAACACTCATTGATCATTCGTCAAGCAATCAAATAGAAGAAATTTGGTGAAAAACCCTATCCAAAGGTCGAAAACTGACCCAAGGAGGATCAACACAGCCCTGAATGGGAGACAATGGGTTTCAGAGCACTGTCCCTAAGCCAAGGGTGCTCTACAACACACTATGTCCCTCACAAGCCTGCACTAGTGACAGTAAGCCATTTCAAGAGGCAAAAAAACACAGTTTTTGACCAAAATTCACTTCAACAAGGCTGAAATACAAGCAATGAAAGGTGGTAAGGGCTACTAGAGTGTCCTAGGATGTGATAAGCTACTTGGAACAATGATAATTCCCTAATGGAGTATCCAATTTGTTATAAAGAATTTGGTATCTACGGATAAATACAATTCCCTAGATAAGTAGCCATATCTAGAACAACAGTTTAAAGCACTTTAACCTTTTTCTACAAACAATAGATAAGACAAAGAGAATGAGAGGACCTACTTGTACTTTCGCTTTCCTCTTGTCTCCTTTGTATCGGTCCCGTCACTGCTTCCTATACTTAACATGCTTGAGAAGTACCTGTAAACATCAATAGAAGACAAAGAACCAATCAAAGCAAAAGATCTATTGATTACAAGTAAATGGAATGAGATACATTCACACATATAGGCATTCATATATTAAGATAAGCATATGGAAAATGGCGTAAATAGTTTATTGAATAGAAGGAAGAATTACAACCATGAAGCCTAATTTGAAGTCACTCTTCAAGCTTTGGTTCCATCCACATCACATAATAAGCATGCCATTCTGGTAGCATAACGACACTTACAATAGTCTCAAATCTCAAACTAACATTATCTCCTTATAATTCATCAAAGTCCAGCCCTTGATCACTTAGATGAGTGCTCAATTTATAGGAATATGGAGGAGGTTTTGTCATCAATGAGGGTATTAAATGGCCTTCCAAACTTAGAATTAGTTCCATGGAGGAAGGGATGAGAGGATAGAATGTATCTTAACTCATTCCTCATCCATTTTTGAGCTCATAGGAGATGATAAGTGTGGGAATCTTCTAGAAGGTTCCAGAAGATAAGAATATTCCCCAAACCCTATGTGAATTTCGCTCAATCTCGCCCAATGCAGGTCAAAGAGGGCCTAAGTGCTCTGTAGAGCACCCTGGCATGGAACTAACTACTCTGTAGCGCACCCTTGCATGGGCCTACCTGCTTTGGTCCCTCTAGAGGTCATTTCAGGATGTCTTCAGGCCATGAAACTGTCTGGGAAGGAGGCATTCAAAAGGTTGACTTGTTTATGGCATGTAGCAACTCAAATTAGGGTTTTATGACCCTTAAAACACTGATATGGATGATGAGAGTGATGTGCCCAAATGGATCTGTAACACTCCACCATTGCATCAACCCATACAGGTTGCTCTATTGCTTCCTTAAAAGAGGATGGCTCAGTCTCTACAGGCTCAATCATTAGAGCCATGTAGCCAGTGTACCGATCTGGTGACCTTCTTTGCCTGCGCTAATTTGAAGGATCACCCATGTTCTCCCTCACATTTTGCACAAGTATTTCAACTTCCCTAGTCCTTTTCTTACCTTCTCTGGTTGGTTCTGCTTGAGTGGATGTCTCCACTCTTCACTTCTCAACTTGTGGCTGCTCCACAACTTCTTGAGGTTCCTTCTTTGGAGCTTAAAGCTCCTCTTCTAGTAAGATATGAAGCTCCCTCTCAAGAGAGAATCACATGGCTTTATCTTCGTAAAATTTTACATCCCTTCACACAACTATCATTTTGACGGATGGCAAGTATGCACGGTAGTTGTGGGGAGTTTCTGTGTAACCCAGAAATACCCCCAATTTTGTTGTCGACTCTGGCTTCTTCCTTGATTATTTGGATACATGGTAGTAAATAGAGGCTCCAAAAATCCCAAAGTGCGACAGATATGGCTTTCTCCCAAGAAAGCCTCCTCCGGTGTAATCATGCCAAGAATTCAATGAGGACTCTGGTTCTGCAAATATATTGTTGCGTTGCATGCCTCAGCCCACAAATGTAGAGGTAGGCTTTGATCATGCAACATCGCCCTCACTACTCCCACAATGCTACAATTCTTCCTCTCAACCACCCTATTCTGTTGTTGGCTATGGGGTGTTGTCAACTCTCACGAATGTCTTCTTTTACACACAAAAAAATTAAATTCATTCGACATTTACTCACCTTCATTATCACTCTTGAGAGCCTTCACCTTCTTACTAGTTTCTTTCTCAACCAGTGCCTTGAATTATACGAACTAGGAGAATGTCTAATCCTTCTTCTGCACGAAGAAGATCCAACAATTTTGTGAGAAGTCATCAATAAAAATGACAAAATATTTGTGCTTGGTAGTGGAGGCTGTCGAGAAAGGTCCACAAATATCAGAGTGTATCCTTTCTAGGACTACATGTGCTTTGCTGTCTTGATATGCATGGAATGTGGCTTTTGTATACTTCCCTAAAGTACATCCTTTGCATACATCTTGCTTCTCAAGCTCTTCTTTGGGGAGGCATGCGGTTATTTGTTGCATGATCTTCAAAGCACCATGATGCAAATGACCAAGTCTTCTATGCCAAAGCTCACCGACATTGTGGCTCTACACCTTCTCCACCTTTGTGCTCAATGCAACAAAATCCTCAACATATAGCTTGTACAGTTTCTTCACATGAACCCCGATCTGCTTCACCTGTCCCATGGCTATGTGTCTCATAAATTCCTTTCCTTTGTTGAAGATCACAGCATAACCACGGTCTTCCAAAACTACAACAAAGACGAGATTTTTCTTTAGGCTAGGAATGAACATGACATCCTTAAGCCTAAGGGGGGAGCCCGGCTCCCTCTGAAAGGCGATTGTACCAATCCCGTTCACACTATACCTTCCATTGTCCCCCATCTTGATGTGCATATGCAAATATTTCTCCTTTAGGTTACTAAAAAAATATTTATTCCCCATCATATGGAACGATGCACCTAAGTCCAAGTACCACACGATCCCCATCACTATGCTAGCCATGCATGCAATGATGGTAAAATCAAGCTCGAACTGTGAAGCCAAAGCTTCACCTGCTGCTCCTCCTGACATCTTCTTGTGTGGACACTGCGTGGCATAATGCTCGAATTCATGACAATGAAAGCATTTAAGTTTTGACAAATCTTTCTTCTTGCCCTCTTGACTGGATTCTGGTTTGGATTGGGATTTATTCCCTTTTCCCTTCTTTTCCTTTCCAGCCAATGCAAAATTTTCTTCATCCTCACCCTTAGATGAAGTCCCATCTCTGGTATTCTGCGTTATTTCCTCCTATACCAAGTCAAACAATAAGCACTCCCACCTAGGTAGCTTCTCCCTCCCATTCACTGAATCTTAATAGCAATGCCAACTCTTGGGAAGGCTCAAAAGGGCTAAGGTTACCAATTATTCTTCAGGGACATTAACATCGTCTTTGCCAAGTTCATCACGACACTATGTAAACTTGACTAGATACTGCAAAATTGTGTCATTCTTCTGCATCTTGATACTTCGAAGTATCCTTGAGTGCCAGCTTCTTGTGGTCACTATTATTCTTGAAAAATTCTGCCAGTGCTTTCCACATCGTGGACGAAGTTTGTTTTTCGTGGAGATTCGAGACAATATGATCTTGTACTCCCTCCAAGATTATTCTCCTCGCCTTGGCTATATCTTTTTTCCACTGAGCAAGGTTCTAGGCATCAAATGCTTGTGGTTTTGCAACATCTGTCTTGATGTATTCTAGCAATCCTTTGTCATCAAATATTTCCTCCATGCGATCCTTCTATGCAACAAAATTAGAGGTGCCTCCTAAGGCATACTATAGGCTTAGTTCATTGAAGTCCATATTCTCAGCTCTGAAGAAATCCTGCTACACTGATCTTCAAATTCGAACCTCTGAGATACAAATTTGAGTTTCCTACTCTAATGTGAATCCAACTCTGATACCATGTGGAAATTAGGCTGTCGATTTTCAACTACTCATGAAGTTTTAATCAAAATCACAAGACACAAACCTACACTACCACTATGCAAACATCGGTTCACAATTTAGAACAAAAATATCAGACATGCAAGAAGAAATAACACACATGCAACAAGTATTTTTATCTACGGCAAGCAATCTGCTAAAAACCCCAATGCCTCTTGCATTAATCGAATGAAAAAGAGATGTATTACAATTGCTTTGCTTAACTGAGCTCACTATACAAGTGCACAACCTATCTCTCTACTCACTTAAGGCTTTTGACCCAAACTTAGTCAAATTTGGCCTTGGCTTGAGCTCCTATTTCCTCTCGTTGTTCCTTGAGGAATTAGCCCCTATTATTTAGGAAATTCCTCTAATTGAATTGTGCAATTCCTTAGGCTGATCATTTGACTGCATGCAACTAGTCTATAACTAATGTTACATTGCCTTGGAATCTCCAACTCAACTAGGTAACTCAAATTCTCTGCATGCACTAGCTATTTTGGGCTAATTGATCAGTTAGCTAGATGATCATTGAGTTTGACTGAAGTCCCATTGCTTAACTAACCTCCCACTAATTCCTCCAAAAGTTGGAATTAGTTTAACAGAAAATAACCTGAGATAACTGACCTTGATTGCTAGAAATTAGCAATCACACATGCATAACTGAACTCTAACTCCTCCAACTTGAATTCACTGAGTAAACAAGGTGACACAAGCCATGTCACACAAGTTAACATCATCCAATTTGTCTGCTAATGTGGCAATCCAATTTTTTCTCAATTTAATCAAGGCAAAAATCAAATTGAGAATTTCTTGCTATATTTTTCAACATACATCCCTTGCCATTCTTTTGCAATTTGACATTTCTCTTATACTTTTTCTTTTCTTACAACTGCATCAACCTCAAGTATTTCCAACCCCTTCTTCTCAAAGGACGATGCATATAGGGAACCAACATGGGCACTAGACAACAACCATTCAAAAGATGGGAGCACGAACGAGGGAAATAATGACAAGTGTTAAGTATGAACAACATGGAATGCTACCACCATTAGAGCCTCTTATTTGTGCCCCTCTTATATAATGAAAGAACGACCCTAAGGAAGGTCATATTGAACTAGGTACACATGATGACCACTAAGGTGAAATAAGGGAACAAGTATACAACCAAAGTAGTTTATAATCCAATTTCAACTCGTGATCCATCTAGAATGCCTTAAACATTAAATGAAAACACTTGCATGCAAGAATGGTTGATGTACCTCATAATAGATGACCACACCTTCATCGCATGAATACGTTGGATAAATGAATGTATTGATTGGAGAACTGACAAAATACATATGAAGCTTGCTATCTATAAATCATGGTAAGGGTGACTGGCTAGCAAATTGCTTCATAACAGGAAAAAATTATCTTAAAATTACTAATATATGTGAATAATTAACATTAAAGTATTAAATTTTTATATGAAAGCAAGAACCTCATGAAGAGAAAACACGTTCTCTAGTAAAAAAATGTGAATGTCCCTTTTTATTAATAACAATCAATAAAAAAAATAGTAAAAATAAAATCGTGTCTTAAATTACTAACTTCTCAAATTCTCAAAGCCATCCTTTTATTTAAACCACAAAACAATAAACTCATTTACTAAAATTTAAAAATGTAAGATAATCCAATTTTTACTAAAATTTTAAAAAGTAAGATAATCAATCATTTAGAAGATTAAGAAAAAGGAAAACTAATATATTATATTGATTCGTTCATCTCTTTAATCAAAAAATAATTTATATTAGAAGTGACCTTAAAAAATTTTCATTCTTTAAAATATGAGAAATTATAAATCGCTCATATTTAATGGTTTGAGAATATTCTTCCTCTTATACACAATCCCATGAATGATATGAAAAGATTCTCAACAAATTTTCAATTTCAAAATAAATGAAATAACTAGGGTCGAATTCCAAAATATATTCATGGTTAAGAAATTACAAATGGCTAAGGCATGGACATAACCGTATCGATTTACCATTGATCCGCTTGAGCAATCAATCGTTTTGATTTACCATAGATCCGCTTGAGCAATTACTCATTTCAATTTACCATACTGGTTTTCCTCATAAGGTATATGCATAAATTAAATAAACATCCATTCAATGTTTTGCAATATCTAACCATGTTAGAGTGCTATATGACATATATATTTCAGATGTCGCACATCTAACCTAAAGTTAATAGTTTTAATAGTAAAAGTACTTCTTTAGATGACTATCTGCACGACAATGGTGAATGTAAAATGATTTTATGCACTTATTTGTATTAAGTTTTAGGTTTTAATATTTTAATAGATTTTAACCATAACCTAACCCTAACATAACCATAAATTTTAACTCTAAGCCTAACCTAAATCTAGAGCTAATAATTTCAATTGTTTTAGGTTCAGGTTTTAATAGGTTTTAGGTTTTAATGTGGTCATGCTATGATTTATAGCTAGCTTTTAGGGTAGTAGGTTTTGGGTTTTAATAGTTTATAATTTTTAGTTTTTATGTGTTTGATTTATTATGTTTATTTTGTACGTTGTTTTATTATTTATGTTTATTACGTTTCGTAATTAGGTTTTTAAGTTTTATTATTTAGTAGATTATTTTAGGATTATAATAATATTAAATTTTATGTAGTTATTTTAGATTTTTAAGTTTTATTATTTAGTTAGATTTTCTTCTCGAAAAATCGCAATTTTTCATTTATGTTAGAAAAATTACATATTGTAGATGCACCATGAGTGCATATGCTATAGTTTTCAGTCTGTAAAAAGGCTCAAACAGGTGCTCAAAATATATCAGCGTATTATCCGATTACATCACGCAGGATGTTCATATATGTATTGTTCAGTTAATATATACATGTTTGCCACACAGGGCCAAAATCATAAACCTTCTCGTTCATTCATGAAATTACAAAAAATTGTGCAAAAACTGTCAAAATTTTTTGTTGTTGTTTCGTTCATGGGCTTTCTGCCCTGTGGTAATGAGGATCTATGTATGGTCGGTGGTAATATTGGAAAGCATTTGTCCCTCGCTGCTCCTGTATCAACCACTCCCCACGGGGAAGTGACATGGCCGCCTTGGATAATGCGTCGGCACTGCTGTTATATTCCCTGTAGATATGTTTGCAAGTGATATCATTAAAAAGAGCCTTCATATTGTGTATATCATCCAATATATTGATGAGTGTGTGAGTGTGGCATGTAGTGATATTATTGAACCAATCTACAATGATCTTCGAATCTCCATATATGCGAATGACCATGCAATTATGATTCAATGAGAAATGCATGAGATGACGAAGTGAGATGAGTTCAACAAAATTGTTTGAGTCAATCCCCAAGCCCATTTGGACTTTATAGTAATGTTGTTCGCTGATATAGAGGATGAATCCACCTCCACATCCCTGCTATTGCGCAACACCATCAAAAAAAGCCCAAGGGACATTTTTATCGATGTGTGGGGGGTCATGTGGCCTACGAATATGCGGTTGGGGTGGCTTGGGCATGTCGTTGAAAGCTGATATTATGAGAGCAAATGTGTGTGGCCAGCTAACTGGTTTGCCGTCGAAAATATTCTGGTTCCGTGCCAACCATAGGTACCAACGTGTGATAATAGGGAGGCTCTGTAATTTAGAACCTTTGTGCCTGTGATACCAACTCTCCCATGTTCGGATAATGTCGTCGCCATCCCATGTGCCCGATTAACTAATACCTGTTGATATGTTTTGCCATAATTCTATCATGGCAGTACACTTCAAAAAGAGGTGTGATGTTGACTCAGTAGCATTTTTACATAGTGTACACCAGGTAGGCCCATAGATGGCTCGGTGCATGAGATATTCCCCTGTGGGGACTTTGTCTTTTAACATACACTAGAAAAATAATTTTGCCCGGGGTGGCGCTGTGAGCTTCCAGATAGCCTTCCACCAGAAAGTAATCAAATCCGGTACTTTGTGTGAAATCAGCACTTGATAGCTCGACTTTGGGGACTACATACCACTGTCAGAGCGGTGCCATATGAGCTCATCCGATCCTTCTTTGATCCTAATGTGTGATTCCAGGAGGCCTGTGATGTAATCATTCCATTCTTAATGCCAACATTGTGGTAAGTTTAGTTGCTGAGCAGATTTCCATCGTTGTGCGAGAATGGTGGAATTTTGAGGATCTGCAATGTTTGCTAGGACAGTATCTCGTGGGTGTGCAGATGCTGTATGAGCTCCCTGGAGAGTAGATGTCTGCCCCCGCTACCTATCCATGGATCAAGTCCAATACGAGCCAGATGTCCATCGTTTATTCTCCACACCAGATTTTCCCTTATGAGAGGTAGAGAATGAAGTATGGCCTTCCATACCGATGATATACCAGATTTTGGTCAGTTGGGTAGCCGAATCCATTCCATAATATTCATAGGCCAAATATATTTGTGATATGAGATGCAGGTCCAGAGATTCTGTCTCGTGAGCAGAGTCCACCCCATCTTCGCTGCGAGAGCCTGTGCAAATAAGGGTATTATTTAGGTAGATTATTTTAGGATTATAATAATATTAGACTTTATGTAGTTGACTCAAGTGTTTTTAGTAATAATATGTAATATCAAATTTATAATGTAATATTAGGTTTATATAAAATTTATTGAGTTTAACAATATGATTAACAATGTTAATATATATGCCCATATATATATATATATATATATAAACATTTTGCAACATTTAAATAAATTAATTAATACTAGCACAACATATAATAACTATAGTTTGATATATGAATCTCTGTAAATTGAACGACATTTGATATTTTGACAAACTTTAATTCTTCATATTTTTATCTCGATATGTTGGTAATTTAGTTACACATTATCAATTGATATTTTTAAACTTTAACTCATAATTGTATATATGAAATATCTAATTATAAAAAAATGAACTATAATTATATATATATTTTTATTAAGCTTGGTAGGTCCTCTTTTTCTATTAAATTTAGTCAACAAGTTACAACCATCTGAGAGATTTGTTAGGTGGCCTCAACTTGCCCCGTGGGAAACGAAGTCTGTTGTCCACTTAATAATATGGAATGCCATCCAAAACCGAAGCAGTTTGATCCTTCCTATCCAAGCTATGTAAGATTGTATGTCCATATCTGTTTTCCTATTTAATTGCAAACTAACATAATTGTAATTACAACTGAAAGTAAATGCTATCCGCATCATAAACTAATACAAGAGACCTTGGTTCATTGATCCGCATCCTCGGCCTAGGCAGAATCCACTCGTGTTGAGTCTTTGACATTCGACCTTGGAAGCTCATCTGCTGGCAAGATGCAAGGCAAATGTTTCTCAATTTGCTGGAGGCGACCATCTTGCATCTGCAACTGAAACATGATTTTTTGAAATTCCTTTTTGTAGTCCAGGAATGTATGTAATGCGGTGGCCATGTTCAAGGCAATTTGTTCCAGGGCCTTGCCCAAGATTCCTTTCATTGACAAGTAAAGGAAGAGGGTGTGTTTGAACAATGTTATTCTGCCGCGGGTGTGACTGGGATCCGGTACTAAGACCCGCCAATCCTCAGCTTCAATTTCCATGGAGCCTGCCTGCCGATTTAGGCCAACCTCCCATTTTTCTATGAGTTGTTGGATTTCCTTGTCGATGTCCTCGTGGTATGGTTCTGTCGCTTCATTGATAATGTTCACCGTTGGCTTGCCTCCCGGATTACGGGACTCCCCTTCCTCATATTTTCCTTTGGCTTTTCTACCTTTGCCTCAGCCGCGCAGAGCTAGGCTGCGTGTGCTTGGCGTTGCCCGAACCATCTTAACTCACCCCCTAATAATATACTCTGTAAGGCCTTCGTTGTAGTGCGACAGGCGGGCGCCGGGCGTGCGCACGCCGGGCGGGCGCACGCACGCTGGGCAGGCGTGCATGACCGCACGCGGGTGGAGCACCGGGCAGCACCACACGGAAAAGCGACGTTCCTATGAACTTTGTGCGACGAAAGTGCATAACTTTACGACACTTAGGAAAATGCGAGGCACGTTGGGGAGTTTATATCCTAGATGGCGTGGAGATGTTGGGGGCTGGCTGACGTGCTCCAAAGCGCTATGAAAGGGGGTGTTAAACGTGGTTATGTGGTCGGCCCAAGAGCCACCACACCCCACTACCACACATATATGTATGAGTGCGTTGGGAGTTCATAAACCATTCGATCATCACCTTTGATCTTCGCAAAGGACTCAAGAAGAAGAGTGCGCAGAAAAGGAAGGAGAATGCGCATATCTCATGCACATGTCTCATAGAGGGTTGTACACTTGGTAATATTCTTGGAGTTGGACGGAGGTTGGGCAAGGTGTGCCTGGGTGTGCGAACGAGTGCAGATTTGTGCCGGGATTGACGAGGGTGTCTTGGTGGCTCGGGTGAGCACCCACCCATCGTGCAAGGCATGCATGAAGATGTTGTAAAGGCTGTTTTTCCTTTGTTGTAAAATTGACTAAGTATAGACTTGGAGTTTTGCCAAGTATACTTGATGATTGCATTATTGAAAAACTGATATAATATATTGTTGGGCAGACTTGTTCGGGAGTTTCCCCTCCCCTTTATATCGTGAAATTGTTGTTCTCTTTTATAATTGCTGTGGATAATGAATAAGTATGGGTGTTCATTGATATAAAGGTTAATTGATATTATACTTGGTTGAAAAAAACAAACTAAGTACACGGTTGTGAATTAGGCGTAGTCCATGTGCACAAGTATTGTTAAAAAGAAAGTGTTCGGTGGTGCCGCACCTCATCGGCACGGTTGAAAGACCACCGTAGGCTTGGGGGCGTGACAGTTGGTATCAGAGCTAGTCCAAAGACTTGGAGGAGTCTTGCAAGACTAGGTTGAGTAGGTTGCTCGTAACGGTGAAGAGTCAAGAAGGATGTCTATCTTGCAGGAAATGGGTTTTGCAACCTTCAAGGAATTTGAAGGGAGTCTACTTGAAGAGTCAAGGGAGGTTGATCAAAGGTTTGCAGAATGGGGCAAGAACTTGTTCAAAGTAAAGGATGCTCTTCGTGCCTTGATCAAGAAATGGATTTCTGATGGGGATAGGGACGAAGTCTATCTACTTACGAAGGAAGTGGACTTGTTTGAAGCAGAGCTCAAGGAATTGGAGATAAGGCAGGAATTGATTCGAAAGAAGAGAGAATGGCTAACTCTTGAGGAGAAGCATTCTATAGCTTTGACTCATAAGGAGAACGTTGCAGAATGTGATGATAAGAAAGAGGAAGCTGTGATGATAGTTAAAGATGTTGCAGACATGACCGTGATGGAGGATGAACTTGAGATTGATCAAGTTGGACCAGGATCGTGTAGTTTGCAGACATGTATGGATGAGGGTACTCTCATGGAGGAACCTCGTGATGATGATGATGATGTAAGTACTATTGATACATGTGTTTCATTTGGGCATTTGGTAGATGGACCGTATGCAGGGAAGGGCAAAGCCAGTTTGCCGATGCGAGGGAGCATCTTACCATGGATGTTTATGGTGAGACCTTGTATGGAGAAGCAAGGATTGTTGATTGTTGCAGGACTTGTTGGGGTTGTTTGTGACCTTATGGTAGAAGGTACAAAGACCCGTGACAAGGGTGGAACTTGATGATTGTTGTGGAGGATTGGGTCATGCTTTAGCCACATGGCTAAGTGCCCGGCATGACTCATGGGCAGATTGGAGGGCACACTCTTGGGTGGACTTCTCATGGCCGAGACCAAGAGCAAGTCTTGGTGGAACCTTTGGTGGAGGAGCCATGATGGAGAGACTCATATGATGATGATATGGTTGGGTGACCGAGTTCACTAGACCGAAGATTGCAGCTTGGATGAGGATGACCGATTGTTGTGATGTGTCTACTTGGACTACATGGACAACTTAGTCATGGACATTAGGTTGGAGACGTGGAGCATGGCAATCTTATGCAGGGACATTATGTGGGAGCACTTGTAGAGATGTCACTTATGGGCATCCAACGAGGAGTGCCAAGGCAGGGATGTTGTGCAGATGGATTTGCTAGTGTGACATGGAGACTTATTACTTATGAGCCGATGGAGAGGCTGTGCGCTCTTGTACAACAAGACCATGGACTTATATGGGGTTGTGAGCAGACTATGGGACATTCATACTACATGGAGAGCTGAGGCATCTTGCAGAGACCTTTGGGCTGAGACCTGTATGCTTGCTAGAGTGTTGGTTGGGGATGACTTATGAAACTCACGATGACATGAGATTGTTGTGACTTTTGGGGACTTCATATATGGTGGACTTGGAGGATCTGATGCATTGAGGAGCCGAGGTCAGGGACTTTGATGCATGGGCATACTTTCAAGTACATACATAGGGATGGCTTGAAAGAGTGACTTGATGTAGAGGATCGATATGAGGCACTTTGGAGTGATGGAGTTACAATGATGATGATGCCTTGGTGGCAATGCTTGGGCATGGGTTGAGCCGAGACTCAACTACTTTTGACACATGGGAGCTGATTGATCTTTGATCATGGGCAACACATGGATAGATGAGGCAGGTGTATACTTGTTTCTATGGCAGACTTGAGGGATGACACATTGTAGATGTGATGGAGGTAGCTTCATGGACATGGATGTGGCATACCGAGAGTTGGAGTTTGATGAGATGGTCTCTTCATATGGAGGAGGCACACATATGGATGATGTTGGAATAGATGTGGCTAATTTCATATAGCACATTGACACCAAACATCATGGACATGTTGCAGATGAAATGAGGACTACTTCATGGACCTGAGCATGGTTTACTTATATGGAGATGGATTCTTGATCGAGTTCAGGATGTGGCAGGATGTTTTGAGAAACAACTAATGGTGGCATGAGGGTGTGCATTCTCATGGTTTGAGCGTGACGGTTGGATTAGCTACCCAACTAGTTCAGACATGGGGGCTATAGCATGTACAAGATGTGTTAGCATTATGTTGGAGTATCATGGCAGGAGTTCACATGGGGATGACACATGATGAGGTCGACACAGTATGTTGCAGTGAGCATGTAGCTTGAGATGGAGGGACCAACCTTCCACGATGAAGCAACATGTGGAGATTGTGACATGGTGGTTGATGATCATGGATTGAGATGACTTCCGATTGTTGAGATGAGATGTTGGCACATGGTTGAGGTGTGCGTTAGCACTTGTTGATGTATCATGGGCAGTTATGCACATGGTGATTGATGCACATGGTGGAGTTGACACATTGTTGCGAGGGACATGTAGCTTGAGTTGGAGGGATTAGCCTTCCATGGTGGAGAGCAGCATGGGGAGATTGTGACAGTGGTCGATGATCATGGACATCTATGACATATATTGGTATGGATTATCTTGGTAGCGGTCGGTTGCTAAGATGAGACATGGTGGAGATGGAGTCCTACATGTGTTGCAAGGATGTTTGCCATATGTGAGGAGAGTTGACATCATGGATTTTGATGCTTGGAGGGCGGTATGTTGTCGAGGACGACAACGACTTCAGGTGGAGGAGGATGTAAGGCCTTCGTTGTAGTGCGACGGGCGGGCGTCGGGCGCCTGGGGGTGCGCACGCCGGGTGGACGTGCACGACCGCACGCGGGTGGAGCGCCGGGCAGCACCACACGGAAAAGCGACGTTCCTATGAACTTTGTGCGACGAAAGTGCAGAACTTTACGATGCTTGGGAAAATGCGAGGCACGTTGGGGAGTTTATATCCTAGATGGCGTGGAGATGTTGGGGGCTGGTCGACGTGCTCCAAAGCTCTATGAAAGGGGGTGTTAAACGTGGTTATGTGGTCGGCCCAAGAGCCACAACACTCCACTACCACGCATATATGTATGAGTGCGTTGGGAGTTCATAAACCATTCGATCATCACCTTTGATCTTCGCAAAGGACTCAAGAAGAAGAGTGCGCAGAAAAGGAAGGAGAATGTGCATATCTCATGCGCATGTCTCATAGAGGGCTGTACACTTGGTAATATTCTTGGAGTTGGATGGAGGTTGGGCAAGGTGTGCCCGGGTGTACGAACGAATGCAGATTTGTGCCGGGATTGATGAGGATGTCTTGGTGGCTCGGGTGAGCACCCACCCATCGTGCAAGGCATGCACGAAGATGTTGTAAAGACTGTTTTGCCTTTGTTGTAAAATTGACTAAGTATAGACTTGGAGTTTTGCCAAGTATACTTGATGATTGTATTATTGAAAAACTGATATAATATATTGTTGGGCAGACTTGTTCGGGAGTTGCCCCTCCCCTTTATATTGTGCAATTGTTGTTCTCTTTTATAATTGCCGTGGATAATGAATAAGTATGGGTGTTCATTGATATAAAAGTTAATTGATATTATACTTGGTTGAGAAAAACAAACTAAGTACACGGTTGTGAATTAGGCGTAGTCCACGTGCACAAGTATTGTTAAAAAGAAAGTGTTCGGTGGTGCCGCACCTCGCCGGCACGGTTGAAAGACCACCGTAGGCTTGGGGGCGTGACACACTCTATGGTAGTGGAAGCGTTTTGATAGGTTGAACCACTTGCTTGTAGGTTGCCCGAGACTCGTTCCTTGCAATTTATTTGTACACAGTTCACCTGACATGCATAAAAAACTAGCTAAGTTGTTCACCATATGAACTATAATTATAATTTTAATATTAATAATGCTATGCTCAAAAATCTTAAAAGTGAATAAATAGTTTTAGTATCAACAAATCAAACCAACATTGTTATACAAAACTATTTAAATTAGAGAGAATTTATATCCAAATGTAATGCATGTGCTTTCAATCAACTAATTTTGTTCCATTTTTTGTTTCTTTATCTATATGGTTAGTAAATAAATAATTAAAGGCTTAATACTCATCCACACTACTAACATAGACATGCTAATTTTTTTTTTTTTTTTTTTTACCATTTGGAGCACCTAGTTATGAGTGATTATTTGTTTACAAAAAATAAACTAACAATAATAATAAGTGCACTAATGAATTGATAGAAAATTCACTCAGAGGAGATTCAATTTCACATAATTAAAAATGAAGGTAATCAAACATGAATTTAATTCATACAATATTATTACAATTCAATGTGTCTGACTTATTTTAATTAAGAAGTAAGTATTTTCAAATTTCTTGATAATCATTTTCTTTTTTCATAACTAAAATCAACAACATCTATTAATGTGGTTGTGGTAATCAATTTTCACCAACAACAAACAATTTAATGTCTATTACCTTATTTCAATTAAAAAAATTAAGCATTTTCAAATTCTTTGATGATCATTTTTTTCTTCCCTAATTAATCAGGTGGTTAAAAATATATCCACGGTCAAAAATATATCCACCATTTTCATTAATGTAACTGTGCTAATAAATTTTTAAAATGATTGAAAATAGTTAAATTGATAAGTTTTTCCTTAAACAACGAAATAATGGTAATGGGATTGAAACGTCACACGTGTATAAAATTAATTAAATTCATTTGTTCTTAAAAATCCAATCAAGCAAAAGCTTACGCGGCCTCAATCTCTTAATTTGTCCTAGTAACTTTAGCTTCCATCTTTAACTTATTTAACTCGTAGATATAACCAAGGTGCTGAAATTTTTCTCCTACCCCAAGTAGGACAAGTGGTTAAGTTCTGGGCTAAAACCGATAACCAGTCACGCTTTGGAATATGAGTTTTCCTTCCGACGAATTGAAAGGTGAGATCTTGGTGAGCGAACTGCGAGCGTTCCCGTCCAGAATGAGAGGTGAGACAAAAAGTTCAAGGTGTTGTTTCGCTGTGATTGTTCTTGATCATCAGCATTAGAAGTTCGGTCAGCATTGAGAATCTGGAAAAATAAAAATGGAGGGGAGGATTCGGGATCGAGTCGAGTATAGAGGGGATGTGGTGGGTTTGCACCTGAAACGAAATGATTAATTTCAGAGAGGGCAGATTTTCATAGGACTTCAAGGGCAGTAAGCTGCGTGTATTTCCAATTATATAGAACTGACTCCTCTAGTGGTGTGTGCTTCATATCTGCCAATAACATTTTCATCGGCAATGGCCATATCGGGAGGAGTATTGAAATCAGCCATTTTTAATGTATCGGAAGCATCCTCGCAGAACATCATTTGTTTATCTCCTCTTAACCCCTCCTACATTACCACTCACAACTATGGAAGAAGTCGTAGACTGCTATTTCAGAATCCCCATCGTCCCCTGACGGTTGCTGTCGCTATAAAACACCAGGGGAGGAGAATGGTTCCAGTGAGAGTCTCTGCTTCATCTCAGCGGGTGGATGGAGATCAATTCTCAGCTGCCGTCTCACCAGTCCAACAGCAGGAAGAACAGGAGGAGGAGGAGGATGAGGAGGAGGAGGAAGCCGCAGAAGAAGCATCCCCTTTGACAGCGAAAGAGTCCAACATGGAAGTCCTGAAAGAAGCAGTTCGACGAATCACAGAGGAAGATATCGACGTTGCAATTGAAAAGTACAACTTAGCAGATGAGCTATATGCAAAAATCGATTTTGGGCAGGTAAACTAGTTATTTTCATCATTACTCCCTTTCCAATTCTAATTAATTTTGTGAATAATCTCACCTGCATAACAACAATTGTGACATATAGACTGTTCATAATGGTAACTATGTCCGTTGGGTGCATAACAAACATATAGACTGTTCATAATACCGACTGTGTGTGTTGTGAATAATGGTAACCATTTGTGTTGTGAATAATCTTTCACACATAACAAGGGTAATAATCCCATCAATTTTGGTATATAAATAATTCACAAAGCATTATAGCCGTACTAGAAGTTTTACCAAGATATAAGCTGATTTTAAGATGAAGTTTCAAGGTTGATGCCGTAGCATCTTCCCTTAGTCCAGTATTTACATTCCTGGCTTGATTTTGTCAAACTTTACAGATTAATGCCTTCACTGAGAATCCATTTGGCGGGAACCCAGCAGCTGTGTGTTATCTTCCGTATGTGAGAGGATCGTCCTGGATGCAGCTAGTTGCAAGACAGTTCAATCTTTCAGAGACAGCTTTCTTGGTGAAGAGATGGCCCTCCTCGAAGAAGGTGAGTTTAGAGGGGGAGAAACCGCTACTGGTGGTGGATGGCAGTGGAAAGTCTTTCAAAGCAGTCAAGAGAAATTTGGCTTCTTCAGAACCGAAGAATGAGTTTGACCTCAGATGGTTTACACCCCAAGTTGAGGTATGCTTCAAATATTGGATTTAGGGATTAAATATGGTTTTCTCCTTTCTGAATCTTAAAAGGACTAAACCCCGCTTTAGGGTGTATAAAGGATGGAAGCATATAAATAGAGAATTTCATTAGGAGTTCCCCTGTAAGCACTTATTGAACAAAGGATGGGTTCAGTATGAGTGTTTTTTAATTTATTTTTGTCTTTTTATTATTTTCATGGATAATTAGGGTTTTTGCAAGGATTGTTAAGGATATGCCGCTGAAATAATCTTGGTAGAAGGGCAAGTTTATTAAAAAATTGACTAGGTTTGAGGTTGTTAATCCCTCTCTAATCCTTAATGTAACCTTGAATTAGATTTTGCTGTTCTCAGTTTTATTGTTCAGAGAAGCTTACCTCTATATTCAAACCCTTTAGATACCATGTTACATTTTGGCCATCAACAATTTTAAGAACAAGAAGGAAATTAGAAATATATGAAAGAAATATTTTATTATCGGAAGAGCCATCAAATACGTTGACATGTTTTTCTTTCATATACCATGTAGTAAACTACTCACATAGCCATTTTATAATTAAACAAACATTAAAACATAATAACAATTTGTTACTAAAATTCCTAACATTATAGCATTGTTATTAAAAGTCATATGACTATTATATTGAACATTGTATTGGAGTGTTATACTTGAACATAATTTTGATAGAAGCATAGCAAATGCATTTAGAAATATAGATAATGGAGTGAGATAGAGATCCTCCCTTGTATCTAAACAAACATCAGTAGGTTACTCCTATAACTAGCTTATAACTAAACAAACATGAAGACTTAATAACGATTTATTACTAGAATCTCTAATGAAATAAAAATTGAAAGTCACATGACTTCATTACATTGAACGTTGTAATGGAGCTTTATACTCCAACATGACTAACATAGAACCATAGGAAGTTTCCTAGGAAGTTTATAAAAGCGAACGTTGTATATTGTATTTATTATTATTATTATTATCTAATTTTAAGGTCAGGACCAAGTTTAAGGTCACTGCCAAGCCAGACACCAATTGGTGTACTAGACCTTTTCCTTGTGGGATAAGGGACCCACTTCTGTGCAGTGATTTGACTGCTAAGTCTATAAAGGAATACAAGGAATACATACTCTACGGGACGCTGGTTTTGAGCTTGTGACTTATTAAGAGGAAACACATACTCTTAACCATTAGGACCATTAGATAGAAGAAGAGGTGAGATAGGGATCTTTTTATAAGCAGATTTCTTTATTTGAATCTACTTTAGGGTGTATAGATTTGATACAATCTGTCTCATTTTCCTCCTGACATCTGTGTTTAGTCTGTTGTTTGAAAGTCTGTTCTTTTTTGTTGTTTATTTCCTCTGTCCATAATATGTTATGGGAGTGCATATCCCTGATTTTTTGATGCTAGTGTCGTATATAAATGTTGTTGCTACTTTCTAAATACCTGGAAACTTTGAAATTCCAAGTTGATTAGAGCTGCAGCAAGAAAAAACATGAAACTGAAAAGAGCTGTAAGGTGTATAGATTTGAGACAATCTGTCTCATTTTTCTCCTAATATCTGTGTTTATTCTGTTGTTTGAATGTCTGTTCCTTTTTGTTGTTTATTGCCTCTGTCCATAACATGTTATGGGACTGTACATCTCTGATTTTCCAACGCTAATGTCATATATAAATGTTGTTGCCACTTTCTAAATACCGGGAAATATTGAAATGCCAAGTTGATTAGAGCTGCAGCAAGAAAAAACATCGAACTGAAAAGATGTTGGTATGGTTATAACCTATACGGATAATGCAAGGCTTCCCGTAGCTTTGTATAGAGTTAATGTTTCTTTTTCTTACCTGAAGATTTATTTAGACCGAAAATATGCACACATAATACCTGTTTTTGGTTGGTTGAATTTTTTTTCCTAATCTTAAATGGCGGAAACCTTATTTTCTATATCGTGTTTTTTCTGGTTCCTCGTGTAGGTCGATCTATGTGGACATGCTACACTAGCGGCCGCCCATCTTTTATTTACAGCTGGAATAGTTGAGGATGACGTTATTGTTTTTCACACAAGATCAGGAGTTTTAAAGGCAAAAAAAATCAAAGGATATGATGAGCCATCTCCAGAAGGGGTGGAAAACTGTAAACTGCCACCTGGAACTGGCGTTGTTGAACTTGACTTTCCATTGGTCACAGCTTCTAAATGCCAGTCTGCTGAAGTTGAAAAATTGTCGGATGTACTAGGAAATGTTCAAATTGTTTGGGCAGGACTAAACAGCTTGGGTGATTACTTGGTAATTGGATTTTAGAATTTACCCTCAGCGTCTCTTATTACACATAATACATAAATTACACTGATTTTCATTGAAGCTGGAATAAGTAAAGTTTCATATTTCTAGGAAGGACTATTTGATTACATAGAAAATCAGTATTGTCAAAATTTACATCATAATTTAGCAAAAGAGCCGCCCTTTAGCATGCAAATTGACTTCGTCTAGCGTTTTGATGGCATTGAAGGTCGAGGTTCCAAGTGCCAATGATGTGAAACAATTGAAACCAGACTTTGGGAAGATGTTAGAGTTTGAAGGGCGGGGAGGTCTCATTGTAACATCAGTTGCAGATCCGGATACTGAATTTGATTTCATTTCGAGATTCTTTTGTCCAAAAGCAGGCATCCCCGAGGTACATTGGATGCTATCTCTTTCTAAACTTTCCTATTTTAAAAATTTAATCTTAATATCCGATGGTAAGACTCTGGCATGTGCTACCTATTTATTTAACCTCTCCCTCTTCCTTTGTTCGAGTGGTTTCTTTTTCTTTTGACTTTAATCCTATCCGCATTGTCACTTCCCATTTGATTGCTTATGGCTGTTTTACTACAAAATGGCATCACCTTTCAAATTGTTCCTTTGATAGTCGTTGTTTACACCCCTATTTTTTCTGTGACTAACTGCTTGTGTTTGCATGAATCCATCCATTCCAACTATGGAGCTGAACACCAAAAATGTACGGTTTTTTATTTGAAAGCTCATTGATTTTTGGGTAACCTCCTTAATATCTTATCCTGCAAAGCTGGCTGCATTTGTGACTCAGAATGTCCTGATAAATATACAGTCTATACTGAGCGAAATTACAAACAATAGGAGCCTCTGATCGGGATGAAAAATTAAATATACATTTGGAAGCCGCTGTCAACCATATCCATAATGAGTTAGAGTTCCTTTTGGAAGTCAGCCCTTTCCTTCTTTCTCAGATTTTGCTTTGCAGCCGTGGTTTGGCTGTACAATTGCATCTCTCACAGGATTTGTTTTGTTTTCTTTGTCAGGTTGCTGTTCTCTTGTCTTATATTTTTGGACACTTGTGCTGAATTCTAATGTGCTGTCTTTGTACCATTTTGAATTTCTAAACATTGTACTTATGTGAACCGACATTTATACTCCCAATTAAAACTCTTTGTAAGATTTTCTCTGACTTTAATAACTGAGTCTGAAATCTGGAGAGCAAGAGGGAAAATAAGAGGCTTATAGCATGTGGACTGTGAACATATGAAAGCAAAATGAAGAGATTATGTAATTGTGATAATGGTTTAAAATCTTGTTATAATTTTGTAAATTTTTTTTTTTTTTTTTTTTTTTTTTTTATTTTAATGAAATGAAAAGAAAATTTGAACTGAAAAGATATATCTGTTTTCAAAGTTAGTATCGATCCAATACCATTTACTGGAATAGAGAAGTTCCTTGTCAGGAGAAAAACTATTTTGTGTCTTCGGGTGATATTGAGTATTCTGATACCAAATTTGAAAGTGACAACTTAAAAGTGATAGAGAAGAAATTGAATGCCAAAATATTCCAACACTGAAGTCAAAATCAAAAGTGGCAAGGGCAATAATTGAATATGGTAAAGATAAACTAGATTATAAGAAATATAAAATTGGAATAGGTTGTATTCTTCAAAATCAAATTATTCGTAGAACTAAAAATGAACAGGGTACTAAAGAGAGAATAAAGGCATTTTTACGAGGACGTAAATGTTTCCATAGACATTTGTATATGGTCATTCTTTTGCATTTGAGTAAGGTTTTGTATGCTTTAAAATAGCGTAGTACTTATGCTCACATCAGTAACTGATATAATTTATCAATTCAAGGATGTTTGGCATAAGACCTGCAACACATGTTGACAGGGATTAAAAGTGATGTGAGCAAACTTGTGCAAGCTTGACTTTCAGTATTTGCAGTTGAATTAATGCATGGTGGGATGTGTTGGATAGGCAATAAGCATAGTCTTGTATGGGTCGCCAGTGAGTAATTTTATTGAAGCTTCTTAGTTGAATTTGAAAATTTTGAAGTAAAAATGACATATTTGGACAATGCATGTTAAGGAGATAAATCTATGCTACTAGCAACATCTTTCTGGTTTCAATTTGTTTAAACTTGAGATGTCATCATATATCTTAGGTCCCTATAATAGTAGTATAGCCCCTATATTGTTATTGTTGTACCCTATAGAAGTCCACTATTGTTATTGTTGTGCCCTTATCTTATTATTGTTATGTAGGCCCTAATTATATTTTGACCCTTTAGACTCCTATATATACTAAGTAGGTCTTGTCATTTGAATCATCCAATAATTGTTCATTTATGTGATGTAAAAGGAGGTTGCCCCCTTGAAGTGGCTTATTATCAAGTCGTTGATCTTTTTTTCTTCTTATGTTTCTACATTATTTTGATCTGGATACATAACATTTGGTATCAGAGCTCTTGATCCTAGGGTGATGCTACTTTAAATGGGTCATCGTGGCATTTTCGCTACAACTTTTTCTTTCTTTTCTGTGAAGCTTTAGACCGTGAACTTTTTACCACCTAGAGGCAAAATCTTGATGAATATCTGGTTAAAATTTCAAACCTTGTTTTAGTATTGGTCCAAGGAAGTTAGGGTTTTTGTATGCTCTAGAATTCAGTATTAAACATGTGTCCCGGGGAAAACCATCTTAACTTTCTCATCGAGAATCAGATTTGAATTCTGTAAAAAGTAATTGAAAGTGCACAAATTGTAGTTTTTTCGGTACGGGTTTCAAGGTCGAAGGTTAAAACATTGACATGTGGCATCTCGTACAAGTTCGCTCTACTAAACCAGTCCATAATCAGGTCAACGTGGAAGATTTGGCATAACTTTAGCTTGAAGAATCCAATCTCGGTCTAACTTGTGGGGTTGGAAAGAAGACACAGAGAGCTACCTCAAGACATAAAATCAGACCTTGGGAGGCTGAAATCACAAAGATACATTAGTTGCAAGGTTGGCTATAACAAAGAGCTCAAAAGCAAGCTCTTAAAAATAAGAAAGGTGTGCATTTTTTAAAACTACATAACTTTTGTCTGAAAAATCAGTTTGAAGTGATTCAAAGGGCATAACAAAGTATAGGTATCATTTTTTGGTTCCAAAATGACTCGTAAAAAAGGAATTATACACCCATTAAGCCCACAAAGAATGATACACACATTAAGCCCACTGGAAGCTCTACTATGATGTATAAAGAAGAGGAAAAATGCAACATGATATATCAAAATTATGAGAACAAGCGCAACAATTTTTGCTCTCATAAAGAGCAACCAAAAATGAGTTGGAAGTGATGAAAGTTAAGATGGATGGTTTAGAAGCAAAAATAAAAAGGGACATGGAAGGCTTGAACGATGGTTTAAAAGCAGAAATGGAAGGTTTAAAGGAAGGTTTGACAAAGTTGCTGCAAGAAATGCTTCCTGTTACTCACCATTTTGTGGGTAATATCCCTGGGAGATTTTTTTCTCCAAGATGATCCTCAGCCGGTAGCCAACAACCCCTTGCAGCCACCAACTAGCTCATTATGCCACTTCTTTGCCACCTGAGTTAGCCATGTGGTCCCTCACCCATCTGCCATGATCATATGTTTGAAGGTGGGCCTCTTGAACCTAAAGGTATGCCTTGTCATTTGAAAATTGAGTATTGTAGTTTGCTTATCATTGGCACTTTTGAGCTTGGATTAATGGGAGGATTTGGTAGAAAGAATGGGTTAGGTTTGTGCTCTTGTCCACTAGACCCTCTTAGGTATTAACCTTGGATTCTAGTCTCGTGGGATCTCTTTTACCGACCATTTGGCTCTAGGGATGGTATTTCATGGGAAACCCTGATTTTGGGTTGCATGGTCCCGCTCTCTTATTTGCGTATATTACCCTCTTTCCATTCATTATTACCCCATTCATCATTTCTCCCACCTGGGTCCACATTCCTCCACTGGGTCCACATAGGGTTAGCACACACCTTCCCCTTGGCCACGCCTTGGGTCATGGCCTGGAACAATGTTGCACGAAGCGGGGACGTTTTTTGGAAGTGGGGATGTGGAAGCATCATTCTCCAAAAATCTAGGAAGCGAAGCATCTGTTTTATATATATATATATATATATTTTTTTTTACTTTTATATTTTTTGCATTTATACTCAAAACAAACATCTCAAATACCAAATTAGTTGTAGAAGACATAAAAACATGCATATTTTTGCATAAATCAAGATAGATATGGCATCCATGATTCCATTGTAGTTATTAGTATGTACATCAATGATTAATTATTCGAATATCAACCATCTATATTCTAGCAATGACAAACATATATCAAATCCAGGAACATACATCAAATTTATAAGCATATTATAAAACATAAAACATATAAGCATATTATAAAATGTAAAACATAGAGCATATTATGATTTATCTAGCAAGTGAGCAACTGTCAACATTTGTCATGTCCAAAATTCAAATAATAATGTTTACAAAATATGTCACTTGGTCACGACCAAGACAAAAATGTTCAAATTCACAAGCCTACAAGTCTAATGATTAATCTATGACAAAAGTAGTAAATTGTGAATATATCTACTAATCTCTCCTCCTTCCACCACGAAGAGAACGTGGCGGCAGGCCTTCACGTGGTGGTAATGAAGAAGATGGTGCCTATGGAAATTGTGGCACTGAAACTGATGAAGACAAACCCCCTGTTGTTGGTGTTGAACCATGGAACCTAGGAACCAAGGGACTAGATGGGGGTGGCATCTCAACACGATCATCATCATCCTGGAATCGCTCAAAAAATTCATACAAAAAAAAAATGCTAGTTAACAAAAAAAATTAAAAACATGAATTAGAGAAATGCTTTATAAGGAAAATTCATACCACAATGGACATACCTGGATAAGAGCATCCTCTAATTGCTCTAATCGCAACACTCCATTCTCCAAATTGGGCTCGTCTGGATTCCTTTCTCAAATCTTAATGTTTTTATTAGTCTTTGCATCATCACAGTAATGGGACAACAATCACAAGTTGTAATGAACATAAACCAAGCTCTTTGCTCGGTCTAAACTCAACCATTCCTTTTAACATTGTGGATGAAAGAATAAGAGCTCCAACACCTCTCTGTAGAAGAAGTGTTTACCATCTGTGGTAGCAACCACAATGCCAAAGTCTGTAGAAGTGGAGTAGCCCCTCCATGCATGTTCCACCACTCAAGAGAAGAAAAAGTCTCTTGATCTCTAATTGCATGCATGCTCCCAAATGGACCAGTGTTAAGCGTATAGTTGCTCAACTGTCTCCGTACCATGGCAGCCTCCTCCTCATCAGGGACTAATTTACTCAATGCAATCATATATTTTTTGTGAACCTCTTGATCTTGGTGTGGTTTTCTCTTGCTTCCAACCAGGTGCTGGTGTTGAAAGCCATGATGGATGATAGTATTTAGGTGTCAAAACACATGCTAATGCATGCAATGGAACATTTAACATTTCCCATCAGTTTTCCACCTTTGCACGAATATAATTGTACAAGGCGATATCTCTAGGCTCAACAATGTCTTTAATCTGCCCAACATGCTATCCATTTGCTCATACACCTCCCCAATTATTGGTCGATTTGAATCTCCAAACTTGATCATGTAATAAATTGGTTTGGTGAATTGCAAAACATATTTAACCTGTGACTAAAAGTACATGTCAAGAATAGTGTCCTTGGCTGCATTAGCACCATCTCTATCAGTGTTAATTTCATCCCATGTTTTAGCACACACCATATTAGTTGAAGCTTGTCTCACCTTCACTAGCAGCCTAAACGTGAGGTAATAACTAGCAAATCTTGTCTTTGCAAGTTTAAGCAACTACAACTTGGAGAGAGTGCTATAGAAGTAGTTTACCCTTGTATGCTCTATGATGAATTTAATGAGTTGCTTCCCTCTCCTGTAAAGCTCATTAATCCACCCACATTCTTTATGCTTCACAATATCACGCATCAAAAGGTTCAATGTGTGAACCAGGTACCCAGACCAAAAGATGTGTGGATGAGTACGCTCAATAATTTTTCCTGCTATCTTACAATCTGCTGCATTATCTGTGATCACTTGAACCACATTATTCGGACCAACGTCTTTGATTGATTGCAATAGGAGATCTGCAATGTTTTGGGAAGATGCACTGATGGAGGAGTCATGACCTGTAATAAATACTACACCACTAGCAGAAACACCAAGAACATTTATCAAATGTTGGTTTCTAATATTTGTCCACCCATTTGATACAATGGATGCCCCACAATCTACCCACTCATTTGTAAAACGTGTCAAAGCTCTTTGAACCTTTGCTTTTTTCTTTCTAATAACACTGTTCTAGCTTTTTCATAGTTGGGGGACTTGTATCCTTTTGGGGCTTCATTGATGGCCTTTACCATTTCATGCCAATAGGAGAGTGAAGCACATTGAATGGTACACCGCAAGCACAAAGAAATCTGACTATCTTTCCATCCACATCATCCCTCCCAACGACATTAAGGAAATCCCCTATTGTTCATTTACCTCCAGAGCTTCTAGAAGTACCATGAGGAGATGAGCTACCAAATCTAGAGATTGCACTTGATTCAGAATGAGTTTTTTGTTTCTTGCTTTTTTGTTGTGCAACCTCCTCTATTTGGATGTATTTTCTTCTTTGTTCAGATGAAATGTTTGGGCAAATTTGTATCCCCAGTGCCCACAACACCCTTTTTATCATCACTGTCCATCACCCCACAAAGATGCCTCCTCACACGGGTATATGAACCACTAAATGGTTTTTCTCCATGACAACCATGAGGGCACAAAAAATTGTAGCTTCCACCACCCCTTCCCCCTTCAAGTTTGGTCACATAGTTCCGCAAGGGTGTTAATGTAGCTTTCCCCTCTAGTGTTTCAGTTTCCCCTTCAGCTTCAACTTCATCCCCTTCCTCCTCATCATACATTGGGTCACTCATATTGGGACCATTGTCCTCTTGTGCTTCTTCCCTTCCATTCCTACTCCTGCTTGCCATCATTAAAACCAAAAGTGGAATGATACATAGAAGCCAAAAGAACACCATCTTGGAATATGGATATAGGTGGTGGACAACCTGCAATTAAATGAGCAAGTAGAAGCAATGGGAAAGAGTAGGAGAGGGAGGAGAAAAATACAAAAAAAAATGTCAAAAAAATAAGGGAGTTTGGGGTTTGCACTTACCTCTTTAGCTCTTGTAGATGAAAGTCCTTCAAGCTCCTACTCCAAGCTCCTACTCCAAGCTCCTCCTTCACTCCTCCAAGCTCTCCTCTCTTCTCCTCTCCTCTCTTCTCTTCTCTTCTCTTCTTTTTTCTTCTCTTCTCCTCTCTTCTCTTCTCCAACTCTCATAACTCAAAGTGAGAAAATGAGAGATGAATGGGGGCTTAAATCCCTTCATTCCTCACCCTAACTCAAGGTGGACCCACCTCCAACAAGTCAAAATGCCAAAAAAAAAAAAAAAAAAAAAAAAAAAAACAACGTTTTTTTGGCCGCGCGGTGGAAATGGAGGAAGCGTGTACGGAATCGCTAGCGATCTGTACGCTTTACACTCCTAAGCGCAGCACTTTGTATGGTCGAAGCACTGTACGAAGCACGTTTTGGAAAAACCGAAATGTGTTTGAGTCACATGCTTTTGGAATTTCCAGGAAGCGTGTTTATCAGTCCGAAATGCGTTTCGTACGACGCTTCCCCCACGCATTTGTACGGATTGCGGATCGGGGTTTAGATCTAGGGGGGGGGGACGTTTCCTGTAACACTGGCCTGGAATGAAGCCCGGAGGTTGATGCAGCTAAAAAGAAAGATAAAAACATATATAGTCACATTCAACAGGAAAATGTACCACAAAATGCAAAACATGGCTGGGACAAACACATTTAACACATGGGCAAAAGCCAATACATGAGCTCTACCCATCATCATGGCCATTACCCTAGTTCCTACAGGTTCTATGAGCCTCCTACATCATATAGGAACCCATGATTGTCCCAACCCTTGGCGGGAAATGAACTGCCCCACCTTAAAAGGGGGTGTTCACTACTATATCTTATACATCATGCTCTTCCCCCTTGAGCCTCGAGTAATTAATCAAAGAAAATCATAAAAGGGCAAAAGGCATATAAATAAGGGTGGAAAAATCAAGGCCGGGGCACCTCATGTACCACGATTGCTCCCTCCTATACATTATAAACCCAAGTGTGGGCTTCTCTCTTATTAGCTATCCTTGTTACCCTAACATGTGACCCAGGGCCGCCCCTTCTCATTCCCTACTTCATTCACCTATTTGCGACATGCCACCACCTTTTGAAGGATGTTCCTTGACTATATTATCCCCTTTAGAAGTAGAAACAACCTAACATGATTATTGGTTAACCCCATTTGGAGTTTAGGAGACATTGGCACGTCTCGAAGCCCATTATGAAGTCCCCACCTGTGGTCCATGATTTGGTAAGCTCATTTACTCGATTTCTCTAATGACTTGTTGTACTGGAAGGCTAGGGGACGCCTTGAATCTTATGCAGGATTGCAGATGGTCTCCATTTTGGGTTTGGTCTCCTTATACGGGGTCCTAATCCTTCAGAGGGCTACATTGGCACTTGTAGGGTGTGTGTTGAAAGCCATGGGCCTCCACAACAGTAGACAACACTCCATGGATCCCCATAGCCATTCAAAGATTGTTCGTGGTTCACTTATTTGACGAGGAAGATGCACTTGATCCATCATGCCCAACTGATCTCAGATCTACACCATACACTTGGCAGATGATCTAGGACTTGCACGATGATGTGACATCACCTACACCATCATCCTAGCCTTGCAGAACGATCTACAAGCATCTTTGATTTGTTTGGAGATCCATGAGGACACTTGGGCCCCCACATGCTGTTTGGAGCACCACAGGTTATTACAAGGGGCCAACCCCTTGCCCATTGCTTTCAAGGGTCCTATTCTTCATTATGGTGCCTATGGACCTCATTATCTTAGAGGGCCCTAAGACATGCATAGATTATTATTTGACCTCTTGAGAGGCTCACTTTTTTATTTATGAGCTAGTTTGGTGGGCTTGTCACCAAAAGTTGAATTATTAGAACATTATTTTATTTTTGGGGCTTATGTAGGTCAAGGACCCTAATTCGAACTCCTAAGTTGTGTATAAATACAAGTGAGATGAACTCATTTGCTCATCATCACTTTGGATTGGATCTTTTCTCTTTTGAGATTTTCACACTTTTTCCAGAGGATGAATTGGAGCTTTATGGATGAATTTGGATGTGTGGATATTGGTTTATCTTCTCTTGGAGCTTCTCTTTTGTCAATTGTGAATGGTTGGATATATTCTGTTACATGTAAGTACATGCTTTTAATGTCATTCTTATTTTACTTTGTCATATACATTGGATTGAGATATTCGATGTTTTGAGCCTAATTGCTGCATGCATTTACTGCTTAAAATTGTGGAATTTTGTCTCTATTATAGCATCTCTCAATGTATGGGCCATATAATATGAATGAAATCTCCTAGGGGTAATTCTATCAGAGAATTTGATCTTGATGAGCCATTCCTTTTGTGCATCGAAGTATACAAACTAGAACATTGCTTCTCCTTGACTTAGAAGGCTAGCGAAGTCGTTGTGAGGCCTCCTTGACTGTGAACCAAGAAATCCTACTCATATTCATCGTAGACTCCATTCTCCCAAAGACTAAGGCACTGATCTACTGAAAGGTGGTCACCAAAATTCACATTCTTTCACCTTCTTCCAGGTCTAGCCAAGTTGAGGCACCTAGAGCATTAATTTCCAGACAAGCTAGTCCTCCAGAAAGTTCCTTTGAAAAGACAATTCTTCAAGAACCATCAGAGATACCAATTACAATAAGGATTTTAGGGATTGGGAAGTTCCTTCATAAGTCATATCCTGATGTAGGAGCATCCAACACTCGTAGTCAAAAGGAGGAATCCAAAGCAAAGAAGGAGGAGGACGTGGACCATGGAGCTGAACGAGGGACAATTTCTGTTAAAAACAGAGCTTAAATGATGGAATGGATAAGTCTCTAGAAGACTTAATTAAATGAAATCTGCCATGTGTATACATATAGCGAGTTTAAGGGTTGGTTGAGCAAATCAAGGAGAGGATTGATCGGATCGTTTCAGTGATCCGATCCAATATTCCTGTAATGATGAACTTGCGTGTTCTATAAATATATGTAATGAGACAGGTAGAGGGGGAGAGCGGAATGGTAATAATTGTGTCAACAGAGTGTTGAAATGTAGTCGAGAGGAGAACCCGTGCTAACGCTGAAATGCCTTAGATTTGTAGCTATGCTGTGTATAATAGAAAATGTGCATTTAGTGTTGAATTGTCCCTGTGTATTGTATTTCTTGAATAGTTTGAATGTTCCGTGTGCAGGTTGGGTCAACCATCGCTCGCTGTAGGATCGATGGCGTCCCTATGATATCAATTAACTGTATATATATGAATGGCGCGTGTGAATTAGTGTATGGCAGAAAACTGTGTTTTAACACAGAAATCCACCAATCCTTAGCTGAATTCAATTACATTAAGAAATAGCGCAAAAGCACTTAGCGGAACTGGAATTCGGACCTGAAAACTTATGAAAGTTGGCCTATACCTTATCGGGTCTGGAAGGCATATCGGGTTGGCGCGTTGAACTGATTGGAACGGGCCTTTGTAATAGAGTGATAGCGATATGCGATTAAATCGCAACCGTCCGATTAGAAGTCAGATCGATAGTGTGGATCTAATCGCTAATTGCAAATGGGGAGTTCAAGAGATAGCGGAAAGTGCGATGAAACGTCGATGACCGACAAGCGATATGGCGGTATCGCCGATAAACCGATCGATGATCAGAGATCGAGCCGATCAGAGGTCTGAGGAGTAAAGCTTAAAGAGGTGGACTCGACGATCTATAGATTCATGCTCATAAGACTTTAAGTCCGGTGTTAAGGATTTTGACTCTTGTTCCTATGTTTTCCGGTGCATTCCTGTGTCATTCAATATCTGTGCTACACGGGATTTTTGTTGTAAAAATACTATATGAACGCTCCCGATGGTGTAAGAGCTTCCGATAAGTATAAGTGGCCCGATTATTAAAGGAAAAGCCGATATGTTATATGGTCCGATTTTAAAGGCTTAAGGCCTAATGAATGCTTCCGATAGGCTTAGTGGGCCATAACCCACAGGCCTCAAGATCGATTTTACTTAAGGAAAATGGATTTTGGCTTAACCCCAATATCTCTTTTCATCATTTGGTATCAGAGCAGAAGAAGATTTTGCATGCAAAGGAAGGTTAAAGGATTTCCGCGAGAAGGAAGGAGTGCAAGCAAAGGAGAAAGAGGTACAGTTGATAGAGTTAGAGAGTTATGGTCTTACTGTCGCATAGAGAACGACAACAAAAGGTGAGAAGATTGCAGCAAACCTAGAGCATGGAGTGCTCATATGGTTCCAGAGGAGAGAACCTGAAGGATGCCAAAAGACCGAGTGAGGAGGGCTTGGTGAGGTATCGTGTAACAGAGGGAGATTATTACTACAGAGGGTTGGTTGCAGCTCACAGAAGATCAAGAAGGCAGTTTCACTAAAGAAGTGAAGTGGGTAAAATTGCTAAGGACAAGGAGAAGCATATGACCAGGAGGTCATAAATTTTTGTGCCTTGGGAGTCTGATGCAGGAGCATCCAACACTCGTAGTCAAAAGGAGGAATCCAAAGCGAAGGAGGAGGACGTGGACCATGGAGTTGAACGAGGGACAATTTTTGTTAAAAACATAGCTTAAATGATGGAATAGATAAGTCTCTAGAAGACTTAATTAAATGAAATCTGCCATGTGTATACATATAGTGAGTTTAAGGGTTTGTTGAGCAAATCAAGGAGAGGATTGATCGGATCCTTTCAGTGATTCGATCCAATATTCCTGTAACGATGAACTTGCGTGTTCTATAAATATATGTAATGAGACAGATAGAGGGGGAGAGCGGAATGGTAGCAATTGTGTCAACAAAGTGTTGAAATGTAGTCGAGAGGAGAACCCGTGCTAAGGCTGAAATGCCTTAGATTTGTCGCTATGCTGTGTATAATAGAAAATGTGCATTTAGTGTTGAATTGTGCTTGTGTGTTGTATTTCTTGAATAGTTTGAATGTTCCATGTGCAGGTTGGGTCAACCATCGATCACTATAGGATCGATGGCGTCCCTATGATATCAATTAAATGTTGTATATATGAATGTCGCGTGTGAATTAGTGTATGCAGAGAACTGTGTTTTAACACATAAATCCACCAATCCTTAGCTGAATTCAATTACATTAAGAAATAGCGCAAAAGCACTTAGCGGAATTGGAATTTGGACCTAAAAACTTATGAAAGTTGGCCTATACCTTATTAGGTCTGGAACGCATATCGGGTCGGCGTGTTGAACTGATTGGAACGGGCCTTTGTAATAGAGCGATAGCGATATGCGATTAAATCGCAACCGTCCGATCGAAAGTTAGATTGACGGTGCGGATCTAATCGCTAATCGCAATTGGGGAGTTCAAGAGATAGCGGGAAGTGCGATGAAACATCAATGACCGACTAGCGATATGGCGATATCATCGATAAACTGATCGACGATCAGAGATCGAGCCGATCGGAGGTATGAGGAGTAAAGCTTAAAGAGGTGGACCCGATAATCTATAGATTCGGCCTCATAAGATTTGAAGTCCGGTGTTAAGGATTTCAACGCTTGTTCCTATGTTTTCCGATGTATTTCTGTGTCATTCGATATCTGTGTTACATGAGATTTTAGATGTAAAAATGCTATATGAATGCTCCCGATGGTGTAAGAGCTTTCGATAAGTATAAATGACCCGATTATTAAAGGAAAAGCCGATATGTTATATGGTCTGATTTTAAAGGCTTAAGGCCTAATGAATGCTTCCGATAGGCTTAGTGGGCCATAACCCACAGGCCTCAAGATTGGTTTTACTTAAGGAAAAGGGATTTTGGCTTAACCCTAATATCTCTTTTCATCATTTGGTATCAGAGCATAAGAAGATTTTACGTGCAAAGGAAGGTTAAAGGATTTCCGCGAGAAGGAAGAAGGAGTGCAAGAAGAGGAGAAAGAGGTACAGTTGATAGAGCTATAGAGTTATGGTCTTACTGTCGCACAGAGAACGACAACAGAAGGTGAGAAGATTGCAGCAAACCTAGAGCATGGAGTGCTCATATGGTTCTAGAGGAGAGAACCTAAAGGATGCCAAAAGACCGAGTGAGGAGGGCTTGGTGAGGTACCGTGTAATAGAGGGAGACTGTTACTGTAGAGGCTTGGTTGCAACTCACAGAAGATTAAGAAGGCAGTCTCACTGAGGAAGTGAAGCGGGTAAAATTGCTAAGGACAAGGAGAAGCATATGACTAGGAGGTCATAAATTGTTGTGCCTCGGGAGTCTCATACAGGAGCATCCAGCACTCGTAGTCAAAAGGAGGAATCCAAAGCGAAGGAGGAGGAGGACGTGGACCATGGCGCTGAACGAGGGACAGGATCTGTTAAAAACAGAGCTTAAATGATGGAATGGATAAGTCTGTAGAAGACTTAATTAAATGAAGTCTGCCATGTGTATACGTATAGCGAGTTTAAGGGTTTGTTGAGCAAATCAAGGAGAGGATTGATCGGATCCTTTCAGTGATCTGATCCAATATTCCTGAAACGATGAACCTGCGTGTTCTATAAATATATGTAATGAGATAGATAGAGGGGGAGAGTGGAATGGTAGTAATTGTGTCAACAAAGTGTTGAAATGTAGTCGAGAGAACCTGTCTGAAGGCTGAAATGCCTTAGATTTGTAACTATGCTGTGTATAATAGAAAATGTGCATTTAGTGTTGAATTGTGCATGTGTGTTGTATTTCTTGAATAGTTTGAATGTTTCGTGTGTAGGTTGTGTCAACCATCGACCACCATAGGATCGATGGCATCCCTGTGATATCAATTAACTGTTATATATATGAATGTCGCGTGTGAATTAGTGTATGGAAGAGAACTGTGTTTTGACATAGAAATCCACCAATCCTTAGTTGAATTCAAATTACATTAAGGAATAGCGCAAAAGCATTTAGCGGAACTAGAATCCGGACCTTAAAACTTATGAAAGTTGGCCTATACCTTATCGGGTCCGGAAGGCATATTGGGTCGACATGTTGAACTGATCGGAACGGGTCTTTGTAATAGAGCAATAGTGATATGCGATTAAATAGCAACCGTCTGATTGGAAGTCAGATCGACGGTGCAGATCTAATCGCTAATCGCAATCGGGGAGTTTAAGAGATATCGGGAAGTGCGATGAAACGTCGATGACCGACGATCGATATGGCGATATCACTGATAAACCGATCGGCGAGCGGTGGTTTGAGGAGTAAAGCTTAAAGAGGCGGACTCGACGATCTATAGATTCGGCCTCATAATATTTGAAGTCCGGTGTTAAGGATTTCGACGCTTGTTCCTATGTTTTCTGGTGTATTCCCATGTCATTCGATATTTGTGTTACATGGGATTTTTGATGTAAAAATACTATATGAACTCTCCCGATGGTATAAGAGCTTCCGATAAGTATAAGTGGCTCGGTTATTAAAGGAAAAGCCGATATGTTATATGGTCCGATTTTAAAGGCTTAAGGCCTAATGAATGCTTCCGATAGGCTTGGTGGGCCATAACCCACAGGCCTCAAGATCGATTTTACTTAAAGAAAAGGGATTTTGGCTAAACCCTAATATCTCTTTTCATCATATCCCATAAACCTAACCCTTGAATCCTCCTCCCCTTTCCCTAGAAGACATTGCACTTTTGCTTAGGAAGCAAGCAAGCCTTATCCTTCTAACTCTTTCGGGTAAGGGATTGTCTGGGTCATTCCATATCATTTCATTGACTTATCTTTCATCGATGACTCTGTAATATACCGAGTCTCCTCCCATCGGTGAAAGTCTGTAAATAGAAGGGAGCCTTAGTTGAGGTGACAGTGGGCTCAGTTTCCATTTGTTGTCCTTGGCCTAGCATTTTCCCTTTAGGGATCCCCTTTAGGTCCCCTGCTAGTTTGAGTGGGTAACACTTCCTATTGGTGATAAGGTATTCCATGAAAATCATGATGAGAACAAAAGGAATGTGAACCATGATTCTAGAGACTTCAACTTTGGGGTTAAGAACCACCACATTCCAAAGATCTATATGAGGAAGTTTGATGACGAGGATCTGGTAGCATGGATACTATAGATAGGGCAGTTCTTTGATCTACATGATGTGCAACACACACAAAAGGTATGCATTGCATCTTTATATTTAGAACCCAATCAGTTTGTGTGGTATTGTTGACTTTGTTCTCGTATATCACTTGTCACTTGGACAATTTTTACAAAGGAATTGATAGCACATAATGAGGATGCAAAGAGCAATACCTTCTTTAGCCAATTGATAAATTTCAAACAAATGGGTTTAGTTGCGGAGCACATTGAGAACTTCCAAAGACCGAATATCAAGGTAACTGATATTCCAGAGGAGCATTTGACTGATGCCTTCATAGGGAATTTAAAAGATAACATCCAACACAAGGTTCACCTTTGGGAAGCTAGGTCATTGGAGAATGCATTCAGGGTGGCAAGAAATGTTGAAAGAAAAATTATGGCAACAAGGAGGTTTACCACTCACAACTATAAATATGAAAGTATTGTCGCTCCTAGCCTCCCACAACCTACAAGGTTGACACCACAACAACCGGAGGAAAAAAGAGCAAAAGGGATGTGTTATAGTTGTGATAGAAAATACACTAAAGGTCATAAGTGTGCTTAGAAGAGGAGGAAGAAAAAGGACAAGAAACATCAAAGGAAGAATATTTACACCAGGAACCAACCCCAGGGATTGAAAAAGAAGAAATGAATCCAACCATATCTTATAATGCATTGGTGGGAATTACTGCTCCTTAAACTCTCAAGATAAAAGGATATATCAAGAAAAAAACGTGATAGTGTTGATTGATTCGGGTAGTACCCATACTTTTATACATTATAAGATAACCAAGAATTTGAATTGCTTTCTACATCCAACACTAGAGTGTTAAGGGATGGTTGTAGATGGAGGAACTATAAATTGCTTAGGAAAGTGCCATAATATCAATCTAATCATGGAGGTATATGTATTGAATAGTCCAATGCTTGTCATTCCAATAGGTGGTGCTGATGTTGTATTAGGAGTCCAATGGTTACAATATTTGGGGACAATAGCTTTTAATTTTCAAGATTTTTTTTTGAATTTTTTCCGGGAAGGAAAATAAATTGAATTAAGGGGTATCGCAGGGAAACCTAAGAAGATAATCAACTCTAATGGCATGAAAAAGCTTTTGCAGAAGGAACAAGGGGTAATTGCACAATTAAGCTCACTAGATGTTCAAACATCTAAGTCATCTATCTCTCCAGATCTCCAAAGAGTCCTTGACAATCATTCCAAGGTATTTGAGGCTCCCAAAGGTCTTCCACCTATTCGTGATCATGGTCATGCTATTCATTTGATTCTAGGAAATGTTCCTTCAAACATCAGACCTTACAAATATCCCTATGCCCAAAAGAGTGAAATTAAACGCATGGTTGCAAAAATGCTAGAGGAATGTATAATTCAACCTAGCCAAAGTTCTTTCTCTCCTCCAATAGTGTTGGTGCACAAGAATGGATCATGGCATGTGTCTGGATTATAGAGAGCTCAACAAACTTACTATTAAAAATAAATTTCCCATTCCTATCATTGATGGATTGTTGGATGAACTACATGGAGCAATTTACTTCACCAAGTTGGATCTTCATTCAGGATATCATCAAATTAGAATGAAGACGAAAGACATTCTGAAAACAACATTTAGAACTCATGAAGATCATTATGAATTTTTGGTCATGTCTTTTGGCCTTACTAGTGCACCTTCCACATTTCAAGATTTGATGAATTCCACTTTCAAACCCTTCCTTAGAAAATTTGTGTTAGTATTTTTTGATGATATACTAATTTACAAATCTTGGAAAGATCATGTTCAATATGTTGACAGGGTGATCAAACTATTGGAGGAGGAACAATTGTATGCAAAACCCTCCAAATGTTTATTTGGGGTGCTGGAGGTGAAATATTTGGGTCCTATTGTATCTCATGAGGGTGTTAAGGTAGACCCTAACAAAATTAAAGCCATTAAGGAATGAAAAATCCCTACAACCTTCAGGCATCTTCGAGGATTTCTCAGGTTGACAGGGTATTATCACAAGTTTGTTAGGATTTATGGGAAAATAGTAGCATGTTTAACAACATTACTGAAGAAAAATGCATTTTCTTGGACTGTAGAAGCAACTAAGGGCTTTGAACATCTTAAAGAGGCAATGTGTCGAGCTCCGGTCTTAGCTACACTAGACATCACAAAAATCTTTATTGTCGAATGTGATGCCTCAAGAAAAGGAAGTGGTGATGCTTTAATGCAAGAAGGAAGACCCATTGCTTTTGAAAGTCATTGATTTGTATTTGATAACAAATACATTGGGTCAAGTGGTTACCTCTTGTAAAATGGTGGTATAACACTTCCTTCCATACTGCAGCAAAAATGACCCCATTTATGGTGCTTTATGGATATCATCCTCCGTCCATCACATCGTCTCTAAGAGACAATCTAAGGTTCAAGCAGTGGAAGATCACATTGAACATCAACAACAAGTTCTCCAACTCTTAAAGGATAACCCGACTCTATCGCAGAATCAAATGAAACAAGCTGATCACCATTGCAATGAAAGAAGTTTTGACTGGGCAATTGGGTATTTTCAGTGTTATGAAAATCGTGATTTTTTTTTTGGTCCTTGCATGACGATTTAACCGACCGATTTAATTTGTGATTTTTTCCAAAATGAAAAAATCATGATAAAATCGTAAAAAATGGTAAAAGATTGTGAAAAAATGCCAATTTTTTTCCAAAATGAAAAAATTGCGATAAAAATTGCCAAAAAAATTGTAAAAAATCATTTTTTTGGCCGATTTGTACGATTTTTTCCTTTTTTGGCCCTTGTTGATTTTATCCCGATTGGGGTTTTCGCAACATTGGTATTTTTACGATTACAACCATACAACCAAATGTCCCTCAAGTAAGCTAAAAAGGATAATAAACTATCACCCAAGTACTATGGCCCTTACAAGATGTTGCAAAAGATTGGTAATATGGCATACAATTTGGAGCTGCCTGCATCTTCATGAGTACACCCAGTTTTCTGTGTTTCATGCTTTAAGAAGGTTATAGGTGATAAGCTCCCAGTTCAAACTATATTGCCAGAACTTGATGAGGAAGGAAAAATCATATTGGAGACTGAAGCAATCACAGAAACAAGAATTCAACAACTATGAAATTGTTCAATTTCAGAGTATCTCATTAAGTGGAAGAACTTACCTGATGAAGATTCCACATGGGAGGATGAGTATTTTATACAGAAGCATGTAGAACTACTCAAATGTTGAGGACAACACTTTTTTGAAGGAGAGGGGCATGTTAGGTCCCTAAAATACTAGTGTAGCCCCTATATTGTTATTGTTGTACCCCATAGAAGCTCACTGTGGTTATTGTTGTGCCCTTACATTATTACTGTTGTGTAAACCCTAATTATATTTTGACCCTTTAGATTGCTATATATATTAATTAGGTCTTTGTCATTTGAAGCATCCAAGAATTGTTTATTTATGTGATGTAAAAGGAGGTTGCCCCCTCGAAGTGGTTTATTATCAAGTTGTTGATCTATCTTTTGTTATGTTTTTTCATTATTTTGATATGGATACGTAACAGTATAGATTAATATCACATTCGAGGAAGAAGGGCAAGACCTGTTCGGCTATCAAAAATGCACACCTTCACCCCTTAGGAGGGTGGATGGTGTGGGGGTTGAAGGTGTGCATTTGTGCTGCCACTCAGCTAAGAATCAATAGCCACAAGCATCCTTTATTTGTTGAGAATTTCAGAGGTTAGCGCAAGGGATGCAACCTGGGAAACGCTTAACTAATAAAAAAAATGATATATCCTCACTAACAAATGAAGCATATATCCCCATTTATGATATCATTATGTTAGAAAATAGGGTTTTGAGCATATTATATGATAAACCCAATAGGTAAACCAATAATCAAGAGAACTATGAATGTTGTTTAGAGTGGTAAAAGCTCTATGCTGTGTAGAGGAAGCAACTAATTTGATAAGAATTGCTCACATTATATTTCAATTGTTGGTGTATACTAATAGGTTATTAGACCCCTTTGTGTAGTGGTGGATGGGAGATAGGGTTTCTAGAAAGATTCACAATATAATAATAAAATATTCAACCACCACATTATGTGAGGGACCACTAAGGTCACCTTTTAATCACCACTCCAATTCAATATCAAACAACTTATTTTAACACCTCCTCAAGGTTGACTAGGGAAAGATGTGATACAAAAGAACTTGGTCAAATAAACTTTACAACTGTTATCACAAAAAATTGATCATCTAGCCATAATTTACTAGATGGGTCGAAGTACACCATGTAGGGCCAATTTTACCATTGTAAAATTGCTTTCATTGTGAGAAATTACTTAATAAACCACATTTATTAAATCATTTATAATTAAATCCATGAAGAATAATTAAATAAATCACTATTTATTTAATTATCTTTTAGGAATAATTAATTAAACCATTGTTTAATTAATATTCCTTGTCACATTTGATCATATTATGAGAAATAAATAGATAAACCATTAATTATCTTATTTTTCTCTAGGAATAGTTAATTAATCACTAATTAGTTATTATTCCTTGTCAAGTTTGACCAAATCCCTTAGGAATAATTAAATAAATCATTATTTGTTTATTATTTTTTAACCATATTTCTTGAGATGATAAATAAATCATTTATTTATTTATTATTTCTAGATAAAAGTTTAAATACTTTTTCCCTCTAACCAAATTTAATAAAATATTCCAAATGGTTATTTCTAGAATGGGCTTAATCATATTTTATTATTGCTCATTATTCGAAGATAACCTAATATTTTGTTATAAATAGAAGGGTTTTCCATTCATTATTCATTTTCGATTATTTTCATTGTTGCACTCACTATTGTAACTCTGATTATTATCACTGTCGCACACCATTTTTCTTTTCCATTTGAGTTCTCACTGAGCCCAAACATTTTATTTGCTGGGTTTTACACATTATAAAGGAGAGAGACTCTACAAAAGTTGAAGGCATTTGAGGATAGCCAAGAACCCATCCCATAGAGGGGACTGGTAACATTATTTGTTCTTTTCAAAGGTGTTGTTCAATAAAATATATTCTTTATATATCTAGTTTCCATTGGATTATTAGAGTTACTTGCGCTTATTTTACTATTTCATTTTGTTCTTTAACTATGATTGTGCATAGATCAAGGCTTTTGCAGGTTTTGTTTATATCATTCGCTGCAGATCTACAACGTTTAGCAACCATTTTCATTGTTTGGGCTGTTTGTCATCCACAACATAAAGTGGTTTCTTTTCGTACACATTCGAGAAGAAGACACAATAACAACAATAGTTCCCTCCATGTTTACTTGGGTATGGATTTTTCTGAAAAATTCTAATATTGAGCTGGCCCCAAATTGGTGAACAACCTTGAAAGGTGCTAGAAATGGGAGTTTTAGCACTGAATGTGTCACATGTCATACTAACTGGCCCTGAGTGCCACTTCATTGAAGTTGAAGATATCACTTAGGATAGACAAAGGGTGATGTTGACTATATTGATGGTGCCATATAGGTTGAACTAAAAGAGGTACTGAGTGTTCTTAAGATCCCAAGGATGGTGATGGGAAATTGACTAAAGGTGGTCTTGAGTGTGATAAAGGTGTCACTAGGGATGAATTAAGGGCGGCATTATGGAGCATGTTATTGTTTATAATGTTCATTCCAAGCCTGTGCAATTTTGAGGTATACTAAAGGTAACTTAGAAGTTGTGCTCATTGTCACCTCATGCAACTTCTCTCACTTCAGAGTTCGTGTGTTTCCCATTGAAGGGGTATCCTTATTTACTGTCTCTAATCTACAAAGAAATTGTTTAGATAAACAACGCTCGTGTCTTTCTATTGGGCTACAAAGTCAATTGTGAATGCATAGTGTTGATTTTTGTGGCTGGGGTAGATACTTTTAACCTTGTGTTTTGATTAGAAGGACCTTAGTTTTTGCATCTTTAGGGGCTTGCATGCAACATGCAGAGTTTGAATGATAATTGCATGCGACATGCAGAGTGTGCAAGTGAGTTGTATGCATGCGAATGAGTTGCATGAGAAACACATGTAAAGCAAGCTAGATTTATGATTGCTACTTGAGTTAAAATAAAGAATGATAAACATAAGAAAGTTAACTAAAGTTAAGTCACTTATCTTTAGTTAACTTGGCAAGCTAATTTTGGCCGTCGATCTTAGCTTAGAAAAATTATAAATTGAGCCTGATGGTTGAGGCAAAGACACAACAATAGTGCAAGGTTGAGTGTGGCATCTCAGTGAGCGTGTGCTAGGTCTGAGAGAGTGTAGAGTGGTTGGAGATTTAGATCTGCAAGAGAGAGTAGATCTGCTAGATCAAATCTAGAGTATTGTAATTTGCATTTTCTCAATTAGGCCATTATCCTAGGACTAGGTCCCAAGTAAGTTCTGAGTGTTATTAATGAAGAACTGATTTGTTGGGAAGAAATATGTTTGTGATTCATGTGATTTAGAGCCTTATTTGTTTCCGCTTAATATTTTTGTTAGGAATCTAGCTGTGTGTTTATTCAATAATTTGTTGCTTGTTGCTTGGAATTAAGTACTAGGTATTGGGTTCTGGAAAATCCAACACGTAGGGGACTAGAAATGAAAATGGAGAAGTTTAAGGTGCCATTTTGGGATTAATGAATGGATCCTACTCAATAAAGTAAAGCAAAGATCATGTAATTATTGGGTGAAGCCACTCTAGCACAATGAATGAATCTCCACAACCAACAAATATAATCAATTGATCATGTAAAAGATTATCCAATTTAGTCAGCAAACAAAGCTACTTGAAAAGAATACACTTTGATAATAAAATCTGATTTTACCATTCCAAAGTACAATAAAGAGAAACCTATTGAGTCATAATTTACACCCTTATTGGCTTCAAACTCTTGGAAATCCATATGAAAGCTAGAGGCTAATTAATTCATCAATACATTTCATGGCATTAATGTTAAATTTTAGGCAACAATGGTATGTTCTATGCTTTAGAGCAATTTCACTTCAATTTCTCTATTAGCCCAGTATCAATATTCAGATTAGCAATCACGTCAACATGATAGTAAAATGCAGATAGAACATAAACATAAACAGTAGAAGACAAGCCAAGACAAGAGGACACAAGATGTGGCACCAGCCAGGGACAAACCCCAATGTGGGGAAACCCTTGATCAAATCTTCTTTTAGTCTTCAATAGTTTAGCAGAGAGAGATAGTACAATTTACAAATCTAATAATTTATAACAGCAAAAAAGAACCCTAACCAAAAAAGTCAATGCTAGCTAGTCAACAGGTTAGGTTTGACCTTCAGAAAATCGGTCAACTTCAGCCTCCAAACAACAAGATAAAACAACCCTCAAAACAGTGAAATTCAGCCCAGTCAAAGTCTGGTCAAACAACCTAGAAATTTTGTCTCCTGAAATTTTGGATGTGCGGAGAGAGAGAGAGGGCTAGAAATACGTACCCAATCAATGAGGAGAGAGAGAGAAGTGTGAAGATGAGTGTGTCCAAATGAGGCTAAGGCATCGTGTATTTATAGCAAACGTTGAGGATGAATAGACGTGATTGTTGGGCTTCTGAGCCTACATAAGTTTGCTTGCCGACCTTGACAATTTGTCCATAATCAAAATAAATTCATAACTTCATTTGTACATGTCAGAATCGGATGATCTCTAGATCAACCCTACACCTCTTGGAGAGAGGAATCCAAGAAAAATATCCGCTATCATAAATAAGATGACCCATGTGGAGTTTGGCCCTAGTTGCCAATTTCAACACTCCCTCTCAACTAGGGAGAACTTTATTTGTTAATCCATTTGCTGATCCGTACTATCTCTGCCATCAATGCACTCCTCTGCTTTGCTTTGCTGAACTATGAAGAAGAAGTGATCGAGAATGTATCATACCATTCTCTACTGACTCGAAGTCAGTGTCAAATAAAAAGAGGGTGTCGCATTGTTGGGCAGCGGATCCCCCCATATTGGGTTTTTGGGGCTTGTAGCTCGAATTTTGGTCATTATAGGGTAAAGACCTCGCAAAATGCGGGCGCGGAGTGCAAGAGTCTAGGGTTGTCCACCCTAAAATAATATAATTTAATATATGGTTTGGGATTGTATAAATAGAGCGAGGCTCTAAGTGTAAAAAGTAGTTTTTAGTCTGGATCTTAAGTGATAGATGGGTTTTGAAGAAGGAATTCACTCTAAGTCTGTAAGTCCAAGTCTTGGTTGTAGTAGTAGGAAGAGGCTTTGTAGCTGAGTGCGCAGAAGCCTGGTAGAGTCTACAACTGTGTGCGCGGGCCCCTGCAGGTGAGTGCACAGGGCGGAGTTGGGATTGTACTAGAACAGAGGATTAATAAAAGATAAGTTGATTCTGAAATATTGTGCATCTGCTCGTAGATCTGTGTGTTTATGTTTCTGTTATATCTTTGTATATTTTTACAGTTTATGATTGCGCGCACTTGTTATAAAGGTTGAATGATTGATGAGAATATTGGGTCCACATAATTAAGTTAAGATCTATAATAATAACACCGTAAGGATAAAGGATCTAGACAATGCCTCTTCGCCCTCTTTACAGAGTTGCACGAAGGTCAGACAACTGCGCGGAGCGGCGCAAGCGCGCAGGATTGGTTCGCGAACTTCCTAGACTTCATCAAGACATCCCTAGGGTGCGGAAACCTGGTTCCGGCACCCTCCCATATTACCTCGGGTGAGACCTCAGTCCACACACCACAGACTGTTGTCGTAAGTGCCGGTAGTTTCGGGATTTGTTTGGCTAAACCACTTCTGAACCTGGGTCGGGCCCCAACAAGCCAACCAATGGTTCCGTTGCCGGGACAGGGATCTGCCTAAGGGATGTCTGATGTCGGAACACTGGAATCCCACGAAGAAGGAAATTGAAGAGTGGTTGGATCAGAAGATTCATGAATTTGTGATACAGGAAAACAAAACTCCGTAATTATCTGAGAAAAGGTGGCTGGATCGTTATGTGTATATGGAAATCCACGAGATCTTCTTTGCATCCTTTCCATCAGAGCTGTATGATTGGATCGCAAGGTTCGCCGACAGCTAGGGAAGGTACAAGCTCGATCAACCGATAGTGTGGACTCCGGAGTTAGTGTGCCGACTAGAGGCATCAGAAGATAAGATCGTGCGAGCTGCGGACCATTGGCTCGACCGGATAATAGGAGGGTTTATCACTGAGTTTGCGATAGACACGATCGTGAGCTATAGAGAAAGCAAAACGACGTTTTCTCAAGGAACTACGAGGTAGGTACATTAAATCCCTGACTACCTGGATTAAGATGCTGTTATGTGAGAAGCGGATGCGGAGTGGAAAGATCTACAAAAGCACCGAGGGATTAGGGAACAACCCCTTAATTTCACCTTCGCGAGAGAGTGAGGAAGAGCGCTCTCGAGTTTCTTCGAGAAGTGTGGTCAGTTTGATAAGGCAGCGCATTCCGCAGTGATCACCTCCACTTACGCCATCACCCACTTCACCTACTTCACCTCCATCTTCAACCACCCCACCTCCACCAAACCTGTAGTTCAGCATGGCAAGCGTGATCAAGCTACCCGTATTCAGAGGAGTAGGAAATGAGGATCCGGATCAGTTTGTGGTAAGAGCAGTGTGGGAAGCACATGGGGTCACGGATGACAACATTAAGAAGGCCACATTGGTGAGCGCGCTGTAGGATCGCGCGTTGACATGTTACATCAAGCACTCGAATGATCACCCGAATGCAGGAATAACGAAGATCCAGAATGCGCTGAACAAAGAATTTAGCCGGCCGAAATCAGAGATGCAGTCAATCATCAGATTTAAAGAGATTGCGATGCTTCCAGGCGAGAAACCCTGGGATCTAGATCAGAGGCTGAAGAGTACGATCTGCGAGGCTAATATGACGCTAACAGATGCGCAACACCATGCATGGTTTGTGGCATCTTTAACACCACACCTGAGGATGGCATTGTCACAACAAAAGCTTTCAACCTAGGCAGAAGCATTGGAAATGGTGATGAGGTTGCATGAAACACCGATACAGGATCCAGCGCTGGGAGTCCAACAAATCCATGCGCAACTACAGAATCTATGCTTGGAGATGCAGAGCTTGAAGCAAGATAGGGCACCACGACCAGAGGCATGTGAAGAAGTGTGGTGTATAAAATGCAAGGGCCAAGGCCATGACAAAGACCACTGTCCAGTATTTGCGAACTACTTGGCAGGAGGGGGGCCAATGCCGTTGAGACCGGAGGCACAGGCAGGGTCAAGTGCGACACCCGCGCTTTGGTTTGAGATCTGTCAGAGAGGAGGAAAACACACGACGGATAACTGTCATTTGTTGCAGAAGTATACACAGACTCTGCAGTAGATGTTTTGTAATTTTTGTAGATCGGTGGGCCACGACGAGCGTACTTGTCGTAGCTACGAATTGATGATGGAGCAGACCCCAACATATAGAATGCAGATAGAACGCGAGGCCTTGAACCAGTTGCGTGGATGGCGCGCGCTAGATTTCAAGGCCGAGGTTGAGGATGAGGAGGAATGGGGCCAGGAAGGGGCCGTGGACAGTTAATTTATTACAATTGTGGAGGACCAAGGCACTACGCTCGCGATTGTACCAACCCAACGAGAATATCTTGTTCATACTGTGATCAATTTGATCATGAAATGATAGATTGTCCTACGTTGATCTCATAGATGCGCGAAAAAGGGGTACTCCAGCCTACTCCGACTCAAAATATTCAAATGATGAGGTCTGAACTGCGCGAAGAAGACCCAAATGTGAATATGGTGCTCAAAAGCGGCATGACCACAGGGGAAGATAAGGGGAAGCAGCCTGAGGAAGATGCATGGGTTCACAAGGCTCCTAGAAAGGAACCTGAGTTTGACTTGGACCGCGCAAAGGAGACGTTTATGGAAGCTAAGAAGAGCTTCACAGAGGCCTCTAGTTCAGGTAACAAGGATCAACCAGAGCTGGGAATGGATCCTTCTATGCTTACTACCTTTTTAGAGACATGCATGACGCTGCTGCGTGACAATAAGGCAGTCAAAGGACTACAGGAGTTGATCACCAAGTGCACAGGGTTGGGTGAACTGCGCGTAGTCCGGAAATTAGGAAAACATACATTGCGCACTAGGAGGGAGATGAGATTAACGACGTAGATTGGCGAATATGAGATGCATCAGGTAATCTTAGACTTGGGTCCGGACACGAATGTGTTACCCAAGCAGACATGGGAGCGCATGGGCAGGCCCGCAATGCAGTGGTCCCCGATTCAATTGCGAATGGCGAACCAACAAAAGCTTTTGCCTATGGGGAGGTTGCAAGGGGTAATAGTGGATATCAAAGGCGCGAGCACACAAACGGACTTTGAAGTAATAGAGATTGTTGATGACAACAATCCTTACCCCGTGTTGCTAGAATAGACTGGGCCACTAATATGAATGGAGTCATCAACCTGAAGAAGTGGAAGATGATATTCGAGAAAAAGTCCCTACGCGTAGTAGTTCCGCTAGATCCAGCAGAAGGAGCGCGCTACACTGAACCTGTGCACGACGATGATAGCGATGATGAGCTAGATTGCATCTACCAGATAACGGCGCAAGACCAGGATCGGGTGAACCTGACTGCAGATGGGAGAATCTCGTGGGAATGCGACAGTTCCTGTACTCCGGATTCAGATGAAGAAGTAGACCGCTGGTAGAACTGGTTGCACGAAGTGACAATGCTAAATTGCAACATGATGATTAGATCATTGCGGTGCGTGACGACATAAGCAAGGGAACTGCCAACATATGATGGGGTAACAACAGTGGATGAATTCCTAGACAAATTTGAAAGTGTAGTACGAGAGCAACAACGGTATGGTGCGCTGGAATGGGCGTTGCGCGCGACACCTGCACAATGGTGGAGTACACATTAGAAGACTATTGGAAACTGGCGCGAATGTAGAAGATAGATGCGCTTACGGTTTGGAAGTCCCCAAATGAAAGCCGGGCAGCCAGGACGAAGCAGCTTGTGTGCCCACCTATGTTGATGGGTGCAGAAGTGTGCTGTGCAAGCATGTCCCAGACTAAGGATCGAAAATCAGAACCAGATGCGACAACAGGAAAAGCGACCACAATTCCAAGTCGAGGCATTCAAAAAGCTCTGCGGAATCATGAACAAAGTTCACCATGCGAGACGAACTAACTGGGACGTGCGCGTAATAGCGGTTCGATGGGCCTATAGGGCCATAAGCAAAAACCGGAGCGCGGAAGCAATCCCAACACTGACGAGAGGAGATGAGACCATAAGAGCAAAGGAGAATTCTCATACCATAGCTCCCACGGTTAGGACAGTATGCGAGGATCCGGGTAAAGGAATTATACAGTTACATGAAGACATTCGGCGAGGGAACTTGAAACTTCATGAACTCGAAGAAGCTCAGGTATGACTGAAGAGAAGAAGCATGGTAATAGACGTGGAAATTAGAAAACTGGAAACCAGAATCGCGCAACCATGTCACATCAATGGAAGGGTAGGACAAGATACAGGCAGCCATACCACCGCATTAAAAGATTGTTGCCGAGAACTTCTAGCTCTGCTACCATGGCTGCAACCGCACCTTATCACACAAAGTAACCAGGGGAGCGCACTGTATAAGGAAGAACGCAAGGTGCTGACTAGCGCAAGGGTAACTAAGGAAGGCCCGCGGACCGGGTTGAAAGGTGACTTGAAGCCTCGCACCACGGGTGCGACCACCTGACTATCTGTAGGAAGCACAGTCTCAACGCTCCCAATAGTTGAAAGAGAGCGCGGGACTATAAACAAGTCTGTAGGAGAGCTGCGTGGGACGGAGGCTACGCGCAAGGTCAGTATGTCATAGGGGTCCCGGTTGCGCATAAGGGGCTGCGCTGCTACGCGGGTAGGCTGGAAGATGACCGTTGATGTCACTGTTCATGACAAGAGGTCCAATTTAAGGAAGAAAGGAGCGGGCGACGGGCAATTAAGATAGGAATTAAGAGCTATATTCGGGATGATCCGCCGCCAAGAAGGTATTAATGACTCAGAAATGGAGGGAATGATCGAATTCAAATTCAAGCGCTACTATAAAATCCCTTAGGGTAGCCTCGAGACAACACTTGGTTGTTTAAGATTTGAGCCAGTATAGACCATTGAGACCAAACATTCTTGCTGCTTTTGAGCACGCGACCGAACAGATCCAGTATAGACAAAATGACGGCTGCAAGAACCAGAGTGCAATTCGCGGAAGTTACCCCAGAGCCCCGTATAATCCAGGAGGAGCCGGGAGAGGCAGCAACAACACCAGAGGTTCCAAAGTCACCTCGCACACCGCGACCATAGAAAGACAAGCAGACAATGGGGCTAGTCCGGGTATCACCACGCAACCCGCAGTTTAGTAAATTGTCAATGGCAGAGAAGGGCAAAGCCGTCACCCTTGAAATAGAGGAGGAGGAGGAAGATTTGCAAGCTCTGATCGCCCAAATTGAGGCGCAGGGTGATGAGGTAGAGAATGTCTCCCAAGCACCCTCGGTGATAAAGTTACCCCCCTACATCCCCTCGTGGAAGGGGAAAGCCAAGATACCGAAGGACCTGGAGGCTACGAAGAGTGCGCTCTAGACCCCGCTCCTTCGTGACAAATTAAGGTTTGAAGGTCCGTCGTTGGGACGGGTACCTAATATGAAGTTCAAAGATTGGGACCTGCGGACAACGAGAAGTTCCCACAGTTGGCCCTGAAGAAATTACGGCAACAGAAATGGTTACGTGGTGTGGAGAAGGCTGGGTTACTCCATCTGCAGTGGATACCCCACTACTACCGCGCGCCTATCACAATTTTTGTCATCCGGCAGCTGCTGTGCCTAGTACATGATGGGTATCTCTGGCTGGAGGAGTCTATTCCCACACGACTGATTTAATTCATCGGATTTCTCGGCTGCCCATCAAAGGAAACAACCCCGCAGCCATAGCAGGAAATAGTGGTGACTTGGCCCTCGCCGAGGCTATGAAGGCCAAATATAAGCTGGAGAAGAGGAAGCAAGGGTATGTAACAACGAGCATCAAAGACCAAGGGGTGCGCGTAGCCACCCAGCTGCTGGCCGGAAAGCTGATGAGGAAATGCTGCGCAGACGAAGTGCCAGCGTCTGTAATTGCGTTGGCAGAGCAATGCGCAGAGGGGGTCCAATTCAACTGGGCTCAGTTCCTCTGTGACGAGTTTTTGACAAACTGTAGAGAGGCCTAGGAGCAGGGTAAGACCTTCCACTATGCGTGGTTGTTGTTATCCATCCCGTTCGCTGCAGGAAAGTTGTTGGATGACAACTAGTTTCCTACGGTGGAGGGTGACCTACTCGAAGCCGCGAGGTACACCTCCCTTTGGGCAATGAAAAACGTGATGAAGATTCGCGAGATAAAGGTGTTTTGGGTGTTCGTAGAGGCAAACATACGAACATGGATCAACCGTAGGCCACGCTTGTCCCCTACAGTATATAACAGCTAGCAAAGTGCAAGAGAGTTCAAGGCGGATATGCATAACTTGTATATCCGGGCGCGCAAGGATCCAGCCCGAATGTGGGTGGAGCTTCTGTTCATTGCAATGGATGATGCAATCTTCGATGTGATGGCGGCATGGTCCTCGGAGTGGCGCGCTCCGGACCTGGCAGAACTGGAAAAGATCGTAGCACAACAACGGAAGAGGGAAACCAAGTTGCGCATCGCGAAGTTGGCAGAGAGAAAGCTCCAAGAACAGGAAGCGGCCACGCAACGGAAAGCGGCTAAGGCAGCGGCAGTACAGAGGGCAGAAACCACAACTGCGCCCACCAACAAGTTCAAGGAAGGCCAGGAAATGTCCACGGAGCAGGACATATTGAGGGAGGCTGAGACAGAGGAACACACGGACCCTGCCCCAAAATCGACCCAACTCAAGAGGCCGTGCGTCCATGAGAAGCCAACTGCCAACTGAGCAAAAAAAGACAAAGGCAACAGAGACCTCTGAGGGAGGCCTTATTGACATTGACGAACCAGTTTGCGATGCTACCAAGGATGCTTTGGAAGACTTGATGATGGAGCAGACAACTGTGTTGGGGGCGCTTAGAGCGTAGTTGTAGGCATTACAGATGCGATCCCTAGGAATGATGACACCACACCTTGCGGAAGGTGCATCCGAGGCCGAGCAGATGTTGTGCGCCCGCACAACGAACACCTTTGTGTTACCAGAAGGCGCAGTCTTAGCAGCAGTCGAGGGCGACATGAGGGGCTGGGGGTTGCATTTGGTTGCCCTCCCCAGGGAAACCCTATACTAGCTGCAGGATGGGGTAACTGCTGAGCTTCGCGCTGGGGAGGGCTGTGCCCTCCAAGACTTGAGCGAGCAGAAGGTAAATTTAGAAAAGCTCAGCCTGCAACGCGACAACTTGGTTGCACAAACCCAGGGATAGGAACAGGCCTTGGAGGAGGCCTGTAGCAGCATACCGTAGTTGGCCGTGCCGACGGCACTCCCAACAACAGAAAAGATTCACTAGCTAGCAACTCGAGTCTGCAAGGCCTAGGAGGAGGCCGCAAAGGTTCAGTTGGAGCTGAACTTGTAGATCGCGGAGCTGTGATTGAAGGCACAACCCTCTACACAATCGGAAGTCAGAGAGCAGTGCCATCGTGCCATTCAATCAGGGTTGGAAGCAATAGAGCACGCCGTACAAGATTGCACGGGATTGTTGGATCAGTCACTCTTCACCCTCAACTCACTGTAGGAAGACCCAACGCTATAGCGTTTAGAGACAAAAGCGCGGGAGTTGCAGTAGGATTAAGATAATGTCCGGGGGACAGCGCAGACGGTTGCCCTTACTCAGCGATTGGCCAAAATGAGGGAAGCCCAAGCTCTAAAGGAACAGGTGGACTCTGTGCGCCAAAAAGAAGTAGGGCTTAAAGCACGCATCCAGCCTTGGCTCGAGGAAGCATTCACCGTCACCGCCACGATTGAGGGAAAGCTGGCCCAGATGCAGGATACATATGCGCTAAGGCAAGAAGGTGCCTCAGACAACGATGCATCAGAGAGTCGCGCATAACTAATACAACGGGCAATGGAGGAATGTGTGACAGACGTCAGCGAAGCGCAGAAGTTGCTGGAGGGACTCCGCGCGAAAATCACCGCACTAGCCGAGTGACTCGGGACGAGTCATGATGATTGTGTTGGGGGCCTGTTGGGCAATAGATCCCCCCATAACGGGTTTTTGGGGCTTCTAGCCCAAATTTTGGTCATTATAGGGAGCGCGAGAGTCTAGGGTTGTCCGCCCTAAAATAATATAATTTAATGTATGGTGTGTCGGCCTACCCATGGTCCGCAGACCATGGGATTGTGTAAATAGAGCGAGGCTCTAAGTGTAAAAAGTAGTTTTTAGTCTGGATCTTAAGTGATAGATGGGTTTTGAAGAAGGAATTCACTCTGAGTCTGTAAGTCTGAGTCTTGGGTTGTAGTAGTAGGAAGAGGCTTCGCAGCTGAGTGCACAGAGGCCTGGTAGAGTTCGCAGTTGTGTGCGCGGGCCCCTGCAGCTGAGTGTGCAGGGTGGAGTTGGGATTGTACTAGAACAGAGGATTAATAAAAGATAAGTTGATTCTGAAATATTGTGCATCTGCTCGTAGATCTGTGTGTTTATGTTTCTATTACATCTTTGCATCTTTTTACAGTTTATGATTGTACGGACTTATTATAAAGGTTGAATGATTGATGAGAATATTGGGTCCACATAATTAAGTTAAGATCTATAATAATAACGCCGTAAGGATAAAGGATCTAGATAGTGCCTCTTCGTGCTCTTTACAGAGTTGCGCGAAGGTCAGACGGTTGCGCGGAGCAGCACAAGGGCGTAGGATTGGTTCACAAACTTCCCAGACTTCATCAAGACATCCCTAGGGTGCGGAAACCTGGTTCCAACACCCTCCCATACTACCTCAGGTGAGACCTCAGTCCGTGCATCGGGGACTGTTGCCCAAAGGGTCGGTAGTTTCGGGATTTGTTTGGCTAAACCACTTCTGAACTTGGGTCGGGCCCGAACAAGCCAACACGCATACCACTCTTACTGGTCCGAAGTCAGTTCTAATCAAAAGAGAGTGTCTCATACCACTTTTACTGACATGAAGTCAGTTCCAATCAAAAGAGAGTGTCTCATACCACTCTTACTGACTCGAAGTCAGTTCCTATTGATCCCAGATCAATATCTGTCATCCTAGCATAGGGAGGACAGTAGGACACGATGCGTCCATTGGTAGTACTATGGTCCCTATCCTCATTTTCCTACGCATTGGCCAGATGAGAGTTACTTCCTATGAGTCCCAGACTACACGGGTAGGATGTCTCAACAGGAGAAGGATGAACCACTCATCCTGTCTACATGTCGCCAAGGGGTATCACAGGGGAAGGCTGAACCACTCACCCTGTACACAGAAAACCACTAGGGGTAGGCTAAACCATTCACCCTATGGTTGCTAATTGCTCCAAGAAGTACCCCAAGCTCCCCGGAGCTCCCAGAGCTCAATGTTCATCTCATGCAGGACCCTCATAGGAGGGTCTCTCCACAACTCCAAGTCGTTCTCAGAAGGCCAAGAACTTGACCTTCCACATGAGCTTTGTTAGAATATTGGCGACCTGCTCATTAGTCTCAATGTGATGGAGCCTTATTGCTCCTCGTTGTACCATATCTTGGATAAAGTGGTACCTAATATCTATATGCTTGGAGCGATCATGAAACACTAGATTGTCTGATAATTGAATCCCACTCTGGCTGTCACAGAGGATCACGGTGGTATCCAACACATGTCCAAACAGCTCACTGAAGAGCTTCCTTAACCAGACAGTTCACTGGAGGCCATACTAGTGGCTATGTATTCGGTCTCGGTGGTGCTCAAGGCAATCGATTTCTGCTTCCTACTCATCCAAGATATCGAAGCAGAACCCAAGGAATAACAACATCTAGAAGTGCTCTTGCGATCCACCACACTGCCAGCCCAATCAACATCAGAATAACCATGTAGCCTCACATCTTCGACAATGTATCTCAGTCCATGAGTGATTGTGCCCTGAAGATATCTCAGAAGATTCTTGGCACCAATCCAATATATATGATGAGGCTTAACCATATATTGGGTCAATGTGTTAACTGCAAAACATATGTCCGGATGGGAATTCACCATGAACGTTAGTGCTCCTATGAGTTGATGATACTCAGAAGCATTTCCAAATTCAGGTCCAGCATCACTACCACATAACTTCTTAAGGTTAAGTTCCATCGGAGTAGTCACAGGCTTGCAGTCCACCATCCCAAATCTTTCCAATATCTTCACAACATATTTTCCTTGAGAGAGGCTAATTTCCTCTGACTTTTGCCAGACCTCCAACACTAGGAAATAGTGCATCAGTCCTAGGTCCTTCATCTCAATTCAGAAGCTAAATCCCTCTTACATTTGTGAATGAGAGGGTCTGCATTGTCAGAAAGAGGCCGTCCACATAATATACCAAAATGAGAGGTTTATCATTTTCAACCTTAAAGTAAAGGTTTGGATCGACTTCACTTCTAGTGAATCCCAGCTTCATCAGATAGCTATTGATCCTCTCTTACCAAGCCCGAGGTGCTTGCTTTAACCCATAGAGAGTTTTCTTCAATCTGCATACATGAGATTCCCGATCATGAACCTCAAACCCCTCAGGTTGTTCCACATAGACTTCCTCTTTGATTGAACCATTCAAGAAAGTGGTCTTGACATCCATCTAATGTAGGTTCCATCCTTGCGAGGCAACAAGGGCTATGATCGAGCGGATGGTGGTGTATTGGGCAACAGGTGCAAATATCTCATCATAATCTACACCTTCCTTTTGAGAGAAGCCTCGGCAACAAAGCGAGCCTTGAACTTTTCTGTGCTTCCATCAGCTCCATGCTTGATTTTATAGAGCCACTTAGAGGCGACCACTGATTTGTCCTGGGGTCTAGGGACCACATCCCAAACATCATTCTTCATAATTGACTCGTATTCTTCATTCATAGCATCCTTCCATACTTGTTGCTTCACGGCTTCTTCAAATGATGAAAGCTCATTTTTAATGATAGTGCTCATGGTGATCAAATATCCTTGATACCTGTTCGGCTTCTTGCTTTCACGGAAAGTCCCCCTTGGTGCAATGTGCCTTTCAGGATCTTCGAGAGTCTCCCTAAGCCATGAGGGTCTCCTTTTGGAGGAGAAGGGCTCATGAGGGGAGGATCTATAAGATCCATAGGTTCATCAACATCAGGCATCATTTCGTCCTCTTTTGCACCCTGATTTCCGGTGCCAGTTTCTTTGTCCTTCCTTAGGATAGGAAGGTTGTTGATCTTCTTGAGGGCCATATCTTTGTCGAAGGTGACATCATGACTTATCTCAACAAAGAACATTTCTTCGGGAGTCTTGGAGTCCAATGCTTGATGAGGGCATCGGTTTTGAACATACGCAATGGTATTTGCAGCTTCAGCCCATAGGAACTTCGGAAGGCCTTGATCATGAAGCATGGCACGGGCTGCTTTTACAATAGAGCGATTCTTAGTTTCAGCCACACCATTCTGCTCAGGAGTGTATGACGTTGTAGTCTTCCTCTTAATGCCAACTTCTCTGCAATAATCTTGGAATTCATTGGATTCGTACTCAGTCCCATTATCTGTCCTCAATCTCTTGATTTTCTTCTCGAATTGGTTTTCGATCAAGGCTTTGAAGTGTCGGAACTAGGAGAGCGAGGTCCCTATCGAAACAGAGCGAGATATGAATTTATAGGAGTTGGAACTGTGATGTGTGATGGACTGTTCCTGAGCTAAATATACAGTGCAGTCTATAATCAAATTATGCTTTCTGAAGTCAACAGACTGTACCATCCCAAGTCAACAGACTGTCCCATTGGAGCTATGCGAAGTTAATATACTGACCCATGTGAAGGTCATAAGAGTTATGTCGTCCAAGAGAGAGATCATTTATATATACCATCAGATAGACCATATGAGGATCTCTATTGTGCTATCTTGCCTTCAAGCTAGTGATCAAACCTCTCTCAAATCAGGGCAGGGAATTCGATAAGAATGCTCTACGTTTTTTTCTATATAAATATGTAAACTGAGAAGTGAATGTGGATCTCTGTTATATAACAAAATTAATGTTGACAAGAATATTGCGACTGGAACTGCAACAAGGTCAATGTATACTGGGTCACTGATCTGCCATGGCAAAGTCAACACCAAGTCACTGACCAATAGTTGTCGATTATAGAAATACCGGCCCATGCTAAATGTGTACCATGAATACTGTCAGATCAGGGTTCTACTTCTTATGCTTCTTATCAAGTCCGATTTCCTTATCAACAACGACCATTAGATGTAAGGTCTTCAGAAATTATCACACTAAATCGATCTTGATTTCTCAAAATATATTTAAAATCATGCATACAAAAGTATGCCTTTCCTTGCAGCAAATTTTGGATCATATAGCAAATCAGGCTACACTCTTCAATTGTTCAAGTCTTCGCTTGGTCTATGATTGTTGTAATTGAGGGGTTGAATTCAATGCTTTTCACAAAGCAACAGTTAAACATATTTTTCCACAATTTCTTGATGAGGCACAGTGATCTTTATGTTGAGGAAGACTACCACTGAGATATTCTAATGATACCTTCAGTCAACCACGGAAGTATAATAAGGTCACAAACATCAATAATAGCTTGGCAAATCTAAATTACCTTTCTTCATTGCCAAAAAAACAACAGCCGCAGAGCTAGACACTTCAGATAACACAAGTTGGCTTGTAGCTACTGTACTTGCTGATCCATAATTTATGCCCTAGTGAGGGTCAGAAACCGCAGATGACTGCAATCTAGCCATTCGTCAGATAATTGAAGTCTTAAAAAAAAAACTCTTACAGTTGAAGTTCAACATTCAAATTAATAATATCAGCCTTCGAATACTGAAAGGAAGATTTCAGAAATGCATCTTCAAAGCACTATTGCAGCTTGAAGGAAATTCTGAAATGAACATGTTTCTGGCTGTGCTTGAATGACCAACAATTGGCTTCCCCATATGTGTAGAAGGCTAAAAATATATCACTCACAGTTGATGCAACTTCAGATTGGTTGCAAGTTCTTCCAGTCTTTGAAATATAGAGACAGCCCAAGGGCAATTAAAAGTTGTTAGAATTGGCAACTAGGGTCAAACTCCATGTGGGTCACCTCATTTATGGCAGCTGATATTTTTCCTAGATTCCTCTTGTCAAGAGATGTAGGATTGATTTAAAGATCATCCGATTCCGACAAGTATTTATGGAGATATGAATTTATTTGTATTTACGTGACAAATTGTCAAAGCTGGTCAGCAGTTAAATGTGTGGCACACATGCCCAGTGAATCATATAAATACAAAAGAGGTTGATTCATTTTCTTATCTTCTCATCTCACTCATTCTTCTCTCTCTCTCAGTTTTGGGTTATACAAGGAGCAGCTCACACGTGGGAAGGAGGAGGACGCAGAACTGCTGAAGGTCTCTTTGACCTGCGTTGACCAAGCGTTGACTCATCAAGGGTATGGTTTTGGTGTGGCTGCCTCTCCTAGGTAGGCCGCAGATTTTGGCACAAAATCGAGGCAATCCGTCCACAGGTTTGACCAGCGTTGACTACCCTAGTTTTGGGCAGTAGGTTGACTTCAGTCAACAATAGTTTCACTGTTTTTAGAGCTGTTCAAGGGTTGTTTCTTCAGGCTGTTCGAGGGCTAGTTGACCGGTAATTGACCAAGCATATTTGTAATATTTTTAATTAGCTATGGCTAATTGGAATATTCGATTTTGTTCAATTTTTTCTTTCTATAGTTATTTGTAAATAAAAAGTGAGGAAAGGGGGAACATAACTCACTTTAGAATAAAAAGTCACTTTCTAGGTAGCACAACGTTGTGACTGAAAGGGGAGCCAAGGGGGCCAAAGGGGGATGCAGAAGTGGAGCCCATGCAGACACATGGAGGAACTGCGCAGGAGGAAAAGAACACATGGCAAGAGGGGAATCACGCAGGAGGAGGTGAGCCTAGGGATTGTGAGAGGCAAAGGCTATAAAATAGATAGGAGCCCCCTCATTTTGGATGATTTAGTGATGTGCATTTGGAGCTAGTTGTTCAACATCTGAGCACGGTGGCTGTTTAGCTAGTCTGCAGCACTGTTTAGTGCATCGAGTGTCTCCGTTCGGAGATCTCACCCTTAGCCCCGGGGGACTTCGAGTGCCTGCTCGGGCAAGGTATTCCCATTGGTGTTTTAGCAGTAGTTTCATCAGCGTTCCAACATTAGTTTTAGCAGCGTTTTAGAGGACTGTGCAACACTGGGAGAGGGACGCAGTTCATTCTGGTAGCTGCCGGGGATTGGGGTTTGCAAGAGGATTTATGCTGTATGAGTGAGCAGGGGACCAACCCTTGCCTATTGGTGGATTTTGGCAGAGTTTTCAGGTGGAGTTTCAGGCAGAATTTAGAGGGGTTTTTGGAGGCAGCGCAGAGCCTTGGAGGAACTGCGTAGATCCCTAGGAGGGATATTTTCGGGGGTCGGCCATTCCTGGAAAGCTTTTTGGGTTTTTCTGGGTTTCTTGAGTAGAATCCGAATCCAGAATTTCAGCTATTTCCGAGGAGGGGAGCAGCCCCAAATCATCATCTCTTTCCTAGCAGCAACAACAACATCCACGCAGAGAGGCTATTCTTGTCACTCTGAGAGTATTTCTTCACTTTCCTGGTGCAAGTCGAGGTGCGATCTATCTGATCACCTCTTGTACTTATTTTATTGCTTAGTATAATAATATGGCTTAGCATTTTCTTGCTGCATTTCTTGTATCTGCTTATATTTCCGGTTTACATTATTATATGCTGTTCCACTGTTATTTTATCACTTTTGGGTTATTCTATCATTTGCACATATTTGGTTGGAGTTTTTGCTGGGGTTTGTGGTTTATTCCGGGTTAGGAATATTACAGTGGTATCAGAGCATAGATCCGGCTTACCTGTGGAGCTGGCAATCTATGACATCTATTACAGAGGTAGGAGGTACAAAGATACTAGACATAGGTTGGAGAATACCTACAGCGAGGGAGATTGTGTTCCTGTGGTAGATGCAGAACGGGAGGAACCTGTGGTGGACGCAGAACAGAGAGAGCCAGTAGTGGACACAGAGCAGATGGCAGACGAGGACGGGAAGAGATTTGCGGATATGCTCCTCAAATCAGTGCAGGATCTGTCGAGGCAGATTGAGGTGATGGGGCAGAGATTCGCGGCAATAGAGGCCAGACAACATGAGAGCCCACGAGTTTTTCAGATTGGTGAGGGATTAGGTGCGTTCCATCACTTGCCATAGCTGCGTGATACTGCGCAGCAGGTGGCCTCAGATGCCCCTACACGCTCTACCATGCCCACTTTCTTAGGAGCAGACACGGGGGCCGTAGCCCAGCAGGAGGCAGAGCCCAGACATATGGGCGATTATTTTGCAGAGTACCAGGCCTATGGGCAGGAGTTCAGGGAAGCCCTCTCATTCAGAGATTTTGTTAAGCTCCAGCGGGATAACAGACCTCGCGACCACCACAGAGGGTATCGGCATTACCATGATGGCGATACTCACCGAGTAGCAAGTAGATTCCACTTGCCTACATTTGATGGCTCATCAAACAGTTCGGCAAAGTCTTGGGTAGAGAAGCTGGACATTTATTTCCAGCTTAACCAGATGTCGGAGGCAAAGGCCATCAAGGTGGCAATGTTGCATTTGGATGGCGAGGCCCAGGATTGGTGGTTTCATGGGATGGTTACACTGGGGCACTCCACAGTGACGACCTATGCCGAGTTTACCAGGAGATTGATGGAGCGATTTGATCAGAGGGATCCAGAGCAGCATTTTGTTGAGCTGACGAGGCTCAAGCAGACAGGGAGCCCAGAGACCTACATTTTAGATTTCTTGAGGGTCTCCGTGATGGTGCCAGACCTATCCACGACACGGAGGGTCTATATGTATGTTGAGGGGTTAGCAGAGCCACTTCGGGGTTTAGTCCGATCCATTAGGCCAGCCACACTCCAGGACGTTATCAGTAGGACCTGGGACTTATAGGATGTATTACCTAGGACCCGGACACCTTACCCCCAGAGACAGACTTTTCAGTCTAAGGGGAAGGATGTGAGGATTCCTCCTCCAAAGGGGAATCCAGGACGAGTACAGCTTGATGACGATGCCAGGAGGGAGCTGAAGAAGAAGCGGTTGTGCTTCACCTGTCAGGAGCCATGGGCACCAGGACATAGATGTGCTGCTGGCAAAGCACATTTTATTGAGGTTTTCTCCGAGAGCAGCGGAGAAGAGGATGACGAGGAGGATGTGGAGGCAGGAGATAGCCATGCCATACAGGGACCTTTGCCACCTCCACCACCAGCAGCAGGTGGTGCATCTTTTGCACCCACCGGAGGGGCCCTTGCAGCATTGCAGGTAGTTCCCAAGTATCTGACGCTACGCGTATGAGGGTCAGTATGTGGCCAGTGCGTATCAATTTTGGTTGACAGTGGGGCAACCCACAACTTCATCGATGCACAGATGGTTGAGTGGAGAGGTATTCTGACAAGGAGCTTCGATGGGTTTTTAGTTTTGGTCCCAGGAGATCAGACCATGACGTGTGCTCGATATGTTCCAGAGCTTTTAGTGACGATGGGCACTTACACATTGACTGACCACTTTTTCGTGGTCGATATCCCGGACACCAACATGATACTGGGTGTTCAGTGGCTTATCACTCTAGGGAAGGTCACGACGGATTGGAAGACCCTAGAGATGGAGTGGGATGATGAGAAGACAGGGAGGCATGAGAAGATATGGGGACAAAACACCTATCTACCTCAGACTGTGTCGGCTCATTGGATGGAGGCAGTGTTTTGGAAGGGAGACATAGAGTGGGCAGTGGAGCTGCGGGCATCAGAGGCAGGGACTACAGGGCAGACGGTACATCCAGAGATCTAGTCCATCCTTGATCGGTATGCCATAGTGTTTGGAGAGATTTCACCAAGACAACCACTGGATTGGGGGTTTGAGCACACTATCGAGCTTGAGTAGGGCATCCAGGCAGTGATTACCACCCCTTATAAGCACCCCAAGGCCTACCGGGACGAGATTGAGCGGGCTCTCCAGGAGTTGCTGGCTCTTGGGCACATTTGTCCGAGCACGAGTCCTTTTGCTTCTTTTGTGGTGTTGGTGAAGAAGAAGGATGCTACATTGAGGATGTGCATTGACTACAGGGCCCTAAACAAGAAGACCCTGAAGAATAGGTACCCTATACCTAGGATTGATGAGTTGATGGACGAGCTGAGGGGAGCACGATTCTTCTCAAAGATTGATTTGAGATCTGGGTACCATCAGATTCGCGTGAGGGAGCAGGATATTCCCAAGACCGCCTTCAGGTGTCACTATGGGCACTTTGAGTTCTTGGTGATGCCTTTTGGGCTAACCAACGCTCCGGCTACATTTCAATCCTGGATGAATCACATCTTCCGTAGTCATTTGAGGAAGTTTGTGTTGGTATTCTTCGATGATATTCTCATTTACAGTAGGACTTGGGAGGAGCATCTCCAGCACATTGAGACAGTCTTGCGTATCTTATAGGAGCAACAGTTCTATGCCAAACTCTCCAAGTGTGAGTTTGGGTTGACGGAGATGCTATATCTGGGACACATGATAGGGGTGGATGGAGTGAGGGTCCACGAGGAGAAGATCAGGGCCATCAGGGAATGGCCGGAGCCGAGAAACGTGATGGAACTTCAAGGATTCATTGGCATTTGCACTTACTACCGGAAGTTTGTCAAAGGTTTCTCACAACTTGCTGCACCCCTGATAGATTTGACGAAGAAGGGGGCATTCAGTTGGACAAATACAATGCAGCGAGCCTTTGACAGGCTCAAGGAGGTTATGAGCAGCTGCCTAGTGCTTGCGTTGCCAAATTTTACGCAGCCATTTGTCTTGGAGTGTGATGCGTCAGGACAGGGGATCGGCACAGTATTGATGCAGGGAGGTCACCCTATAGTCTTTGAGAGCCGGAAGCTCCTTCCGCACGAGAGGTTGTATTCTATATATGACAAGGAGAATGTTGGCCATCATGCATTCATTGGCTAAGTACCGGTAGTATTTGGTGGGTAACAGGTTCAGGGTGAGGACTGATCACAGCAACCTCATGTTCTTTTTGGAGCAGAAGCAGCTACAAGAGAGGTAGCAGAAGTAGATCAGCAAGATCCAAGCATATGACTTTGACATTATGTCAAGGGTAAGAACAACGTGGTAGTAGATGCCCTCTCATGTAGACCAACCACATTGTCTCTTATGAGCTTGGATACCAATTGGAGGGCTCGACTCTTAGTAGAGTACTCCAAGGACAGGTTTGCATGTGAGGTTCTGGATGGGCAGGTGGCATCTGACAAGTATAGGGTGATCGATGAGATCATCTATTACAGGGACCGGATCTTCTTGATTGAGGGGTTTCAGCTCAAGAAGAAGATACTCTAGGCATCACATGATTCCCCATTGGCAGGACATCAGGGTTTTACCAAAACCTACAGGGCCATTAGGGAGAGGTTCTCATGGAAGGGCCTCAAGGAGGACGTACTCCATCACATCTGGGAGTGTGATGTTTGCCAGAGGAACAAGGGAGAGATGAGCCATCCCGCAGGATTATTGCAGCCTCTTCCCATTCCGGAGGGGAAATGGGAGAGTATTTCCATGGATTTCATCACAGGGTTGCCCATGGTACAGGGCAAGGATTGTATCTTTGTCGTCGTTGATCGACTGATGAAGTACGCACATTTCTTTGCCATATCTACACACTATACAGCAGCACAGGTGGCCGCGCTGTTCTTCAGGGAGATCTTCGGCTACATGGTCTTCCTAAGACCATCGTCAGATAGCCATTTCATGGCGGGTTTTGGCAGGAGCTTTTCCGATTGGTGGGGACGGAGTTGACACCGAGTACCAGCTATCACCCACAGACGGATGGATAGACGGAGATAGTTAACAAGTGGCTGGAGGGCTACTTGCATAACTATGTCAGTGGGTAGCAGCGAGCATGGCTGAAGTGGCTGCATCTGGGGGAGTACTGCTACAATACTTCTCATCACATGTCCATTGGTATGTCACCATTCTATGCCTTATATGGGTATCATCCTTTATTTTTTGTCGACGTGATGTTTGGTGATAGCAGGGCTCCTAGAGCCAAGATTTGGATCCAAGAGAGTCAGGATAATCCTCCGAGCTCTCAAGGATAACATGGCTACAACGCAGAACCAGCAAAAGTTGTATGCCGACAGGGGTCAGGTGGAGAGGCAGTTCGAGGTAGGGGACATTGTCTAGCTACGGTTACAACCATATTGACAATTATCACTGAAGCATAAGGGGGCTGAGAAGCTCAAGCCTCGCTTTTATGGGCCATACAGGGTGATACGCAGGATTGGACAGGTTGCATATGAGTTGGAGCTGCCCCAAGGCAGTAAGATTCATAACATTTTTCATGTATCATGCCTGAAGAAGGCATTGGGGCAGCAGGTGACCGTGACAGATGAGCTACCACGCATGGATGATGAGGGGCATTTGGTATTGCAGCCGGAGGCTATCATTGACACTAGGGAGAGGCAGTGGTGGAGCAGGATGGTCCGAGAATTCTTGGTGAGGTGGAAGAATTTGCCGAATGAGGATGCCACTTGGGAGAGCGAGAAGATCTTAAAACATCCATCACTTCAGTTGCTTGAGGACAAGCAACATTTTGCCGAGGGAGACTGTAATATTCCTAATTAGCTATGGCTAATTGGAATATTCGATTTTGTTCAATTTTTTCCTTCTATAGTTATTTGTAAATAAAAAGTGAGGAAGGGGGAACATAACTCACTTTAGAATAAAAAGTCACTTCCTAGGTAGCACAACGTTGTGACTTAAAGGGGGCCAAAGGGGGACGCAGAAGTGGAGCCCACGCAGACACATGGAGGAACTACGCAGGAGGAAAAGAACACGTGGCAAGAGGGGAATCACGCAGGAGGAAGTGAGCCTAGGGATTGTGAGAGGCAGAGGCTATAAAATAGATAGGAGCCCCCTCATTTTGGATCATTTAGTGATGTGCATTTGGAGCTAGTCGTTCGACTTCTGAGCACGTTGGTTGTTTAGCTAGTCTGCAACACTGTTTAGTGCATCGAGTGTCTCCGTTCGGAGATCTCACCCTTAGCCCTGGGGGACTTCGAATGCCTACTTGGGCAAGGTATCCCATTGGTGTTTTAGCAGTAGTTTCATTAGCATTCCAGCAGTAGTTTTAGCAGCGTTTTAGAGGACCGCACAACACTGGAGTGGGACGCAGTTCATTCTGGCAGCTGTCGGGGATTGGGGTTTGCAGGAGGATTTATGTTGTATGAGTGAGCAAGGGACCAGCCCTTGCCTATTGGTGGATTTTGGCAGAGTTTTCAGGTTGAGTTTCAGGCAGAATTTAGAGGGGTTTTTAGAGGCAGCACAGAGCCTTTTAGGAGCTGCGCAGATCCCCAGGAGGGTTATTTTTGGGGGTCGGCCATTCCCGGAAAGCTTTCTGGTTTTTCTGGGTTTCTTGAGTAGAGCTCGAATCTAGAGTTTCAACTTTTTCTGAGGAGGGGAGTAGCCCCAAATCATGATCTGTTTCCTAGTAGCAACAGTAGCACAACAGTAGCATCCACGCAGAGAGGCCATTCTTGTCATTCTGAGAGTATTTCTTCACTTGCCTGGTGCAAGTTGTGGTGCCATCTGTTTGATCACCTGTTGTACTCATTTTATTGCTTAGTATAATAAAATGGCTTAGCATTTTCTTGCTGCATTTCTTGTATCTGCTTATATTTTCAGTTTACATTATTATATGCTGTTCCACTGTTATTTTATCACTTCTGGGTTATTATATCATTTACACATATTTGGTTGGAGTTTTTGCTGGGGTTTGTGGTTTATTCCGGGTTAGGAATATTACAATATTGGAGGTCAATTTCAACTCGTTTGACCAAGTTTGACTTCGCTGATCTAGGGTTTGTTGCTGCTGATATAAAATTACAAAATTCTGTTTTTGTACTATTTCTCTCTGCTGAACTATTGAAGATAAAAGAAGATTTAATCAAAGAGTTTCCCCGCATTGGGGTTTGTCCCTGTCTAGCCGCCACATCTTGTGTCTCTTGTCTTGGCTTGTTTTCTGTTGATCGTTTAATGTTCTATCTACACTTTACTTAATATGTGATTGCTAATCTGTGGCTAATAAGAAGAAAAGAAGTAAACTGCTCTAAGCATAGAACATACCATATTTTAACATGGTATCATAGCTGAGGTGAAGACAAAGCCCAAGCAAGAGCAAGAGAAGTCACCGAAGAGAAGGTTGGCAAGGCTATCCTAAAAACTTCATGAGGTCCTCAACACTCTTTCCCGCCGACGACAAGCTTCATGAGAAGTCTGACTATCACGGATGGAAGATGTCTCTCGATCCGACTTTAGAAGATCAGGAAGTGTTGGACCATGTGAGAGGCAATATTGTTGCGCCTCCATCAAATGCATCCACTGCTGCCAAAAGCAAGTGGTCCAAGGGAGAAGTCAAAGCAAGGAAGATTATCCGGGACTCTATCGACGAGCGCCTGGTGGCCTATGTTTCCAAGCTGATAACCTCCAAGGAAGTCTACGATAGATTGGTCAGTTTATTTAAAGTTAATGATGCAAACCAAGTTTTGTTCCTTAGAAATAAGTTGAAGGAAATTAAGAAGGGCAAAGATGAGAGTATGCAAGCATATTTCTTAAGGATCATCGAGATCAAGAATGATCTCCTATCTATTGGGGAAGTAGTTCCTGACAGGGAAATGACTATCACAACTCTTGGAGTACTGCCACTTGAATGGTATATATTCAGGATTACTCTTCTCAACAATAATGTCATGCCAAGATTTGAGGAATTGATGGCTAGATGTATTCAAGAAGAGACAAGGATGGAAGAGGAAGAAATGCCCGCACTTAAAGGCCATCCCTTTGCCTTTTCTTCTTATGCTAAAAGAAACAATTCTAGGGCTAAATCCAAAGGAAAGGCTAGACCAAAGGGTGGAAGAAAAGGTCGATGTTACAATTGCGTCAAAATGGGCTACTATGCGAGGGAGTGCCCTGATAAAAGGGACTCACACCATGACGATGACCAAAATCACTCTCAAGGCAATCAAAGGAATGGCAGGTGCAATGGCAGAGGTAAAAGAAATGTCAGAAATCAAGGAAGAGGACAACCCTTCAAGAAGGCAAGAAACTCCAGGTATGAATCTAATCTTGTTAACAATAAGCAAGACGAATATTGTTTACTAGCGACCCTCTCTACTATTGTTCCCTTGGACTCGTTGGGAAATTAGCTTATTGATAGTGGTGCCTCAAGGCACTTCACTGGCTACAAAGAAGCTCTCTCCAATCTGATAGAAAAGGAGACCAACTTGGAAATTGTTCTTGGGGATAACGTGAAATATCCCGTGAAAGGCGTAGGGAATGTCACACTTCAATTGAATCAGGGTAATACAATTCATTTGCAAGAAGTCTTATATGTACCTGATCTCAAAAAGAACCTGGTGTCCGTTTCGGCAATGGAGGACAAAGGCTACAAGGTAACCTTCATTGATGGCAAGGTACGTGTATGGAAAAATAATTTTAAGGAAGTTTTCACTCTTGGGTTTCGAGTCGATTCATTATATCAGGTCAGAGGAAGTCCGCTGGGTGTCATGTCTTGTGACACATCACTTCAGTCCGAACTATGGCATCGGAGGTTTGTTCACTTTCATTATAAAGCTCTACCCAATGCAAGGCAAATGTTGACAGGAATGCTCGAGTTCCAAGTAGAGCAAGAAGGTGTATGTCCTGGATGTGCCGAAGGGAAGCTCAAAAGGGGACCATTCCCCTCAAGCCAAAGCAAGACCTCCGAAATATTGCAGTTGGTTCTCTTAGACATATCTGGTATGATGCTCGTGAACTCTTTGGGAGGATATTTATATTACCTCACTTTTACAGATGATTATTCTCGCAAGACCTGGATATAGTTCTTGAAAAAGAAGGATGAAGTGTTCACTTGGTTTCATCACTTCAAAGCCTTGATCGAGAATCAAACTGAAAAGAAGATCAAGATCTTAAGGACTGATAATGGGACTGAGTATGAATCCAATGAGTTCCATGACTTTTGCAAAGAGGCTGGCATTAAGAGGGAGACTACAACACCATATACTCCTGAGCAGAATGGTGTGGCGGAAAGGAAGAATCGTACGATTATGGAAGCTGTCTGTGCTATGCTCCATGATCAAAGACTTCCAAATTTTCTATGGGCCGAAGCTGCGCAAAACCGATGCCCTCATCAAGCATTGGGTTTCGAGACTCCCAAAGAGATGTTCACTGGTAAGAAACCTGGCGTATCTCATTTTAGAATTTTTGGAAGTTCGATATATTTTCATGTGCCGAAGGAGAAGAGGAATAAATTGGGTGCATCTGGAAAGAAAGGAATCTTCGTCGACTACAGCGAAAACACTAAGGGCTATAAAATCTATGTGGCTAGTCAGAGGGAAATCGAGATTAGCCATGATGTCACCTTTGACGAAGATATGGGTCTTAGCAAAGTTGACAATCTTCTGACTCAAAGGGGATTTAAAGACGCTGACACCAGGGAACCAAAGGAAAAGGAAGATGAGACGATGCTCGATATGGAAGAACCTATGGATCCTATTGATCTCCCTCTGCAAGAGCCTTCCTCTTCTAGGAAGAGGCCTTCATGGCTTAAGGGGACACTTGATGATGTTGAAGGGCACATTGCACCCAGGGGAACCTTCCGGGAAAGTAAGAAGCCGACCAGGTATCAAGGATGCTTGACCATCATGAGCACGATCATCCAAAATGAGCCTTTGTCATTCGCAGAAGCTGTCAAGCATCAAGTATGGAAGGATGCTATGACTGAGGAATATGAGTCCATCATGAAAAACGATGTTTGGGATGTGGTCTCCAGACCCTAGGACAAAGCAGTTGTCACTTCGAAATGGCTTTGCAAGATAAAGCATGTAGTTGATGGAAGTGCGGAAAAGTTTAAGGCTCGTTTTGTTGCTCGTGGCTTCTCTTAGAAGGAAGGTATAGACTATGACAAGATATTTGCACCTGTTGCCCGATATATCACCATCCGTTCGATCATAGCCCTTGTTGCTTCGCAAGGATGGAACCTACATCAAATGGATGTCAAGATAGTGTTCTTGCATGGTTCAATCAAAGAGGAGGTATATGTGGAGCAACCCAAAGGATTTGAGATTCATGATCGAGAATCTCACGTGTGCAGTTTGGAGAAGGCCCTCTATGCGCTAAAGCAAGCACCCCGAGTGTGGTATGAGAGGATCGATAGCTACTTGATGAAGCTGGGATTCATTAGGAGTGAAGCCGACCCTAACCTTTACTTTAAGGTTGAAGATGACAATCCTGTCATACTGGTGCTGTACGTTGACAACCTCTTTCTACCCTCTCATTCACCAATGTAAGAGGGAGTTGGCTTTTGAATTTGAGATGAAGGACCTAGGACTAATGCACTATTTCCTAGGACTAGAAGTCTGGCAGAAGCCAGGGGAGTTTTTCCTATCTCGAAGAAAATATGTCGTGAAGATATTGGAGAGATTCGGTATGGTAGACGCAAGCTCGTGACTACTCTGATGGTACAAAAATCGAGGCAATCTGTCCACAGGTTTGACCAACGTTGATTGCCCTAGTTTTGGGCAGCACGTTGACTTCAGTCAACAATAGTTTGACTGTTTTTAGGGCTGTTCAAGGGTTGTTTCTTCAGGCTGTTCGAGGGCTAGTTGACCGGTAATTGACCAAGCATATTGGAGGTCAATTTCAACTCGTTTGACTTTGCTGATCTAGGGTTTGCTGCTGCTGATGTAAAATTACAAAATTCTGTTTTTGTCGTATTTCTCTTTGCTGAACTATTGAAGATAAAAGAAGATTTGATCAAAGGGTTTCCTCGCATTGGGTTTGTCCCCGGCTAGCCGCCACATCTTGTGTCTCTTGTCTTGGCATGCTTTCTATTGATCGTTTAATGTTCTATATGCACTTTACTTAATATGTGATTGCTAATCTGTGGCTAATAAAAAGAAAAAAGTACACTGCTCTAAGCATAGAACATACCCTATTTTAACAAAAGTTGACAAGCGAAGTATGCTTGCAATTTCCTTAGAACAGTTCACACAATAGTTTAAGATCAGTTTCAAACTTAACACAAGGACTCCTTCCATACTGCTCATGGATGAAATTTCAGATACTACTCAAAAATTTATGGTGAGACAACCTAAGGCTTGATAGGTTAGGTCCGCAAAATAATCTTTTGTTGTCAACCATACCTTACGAATACCGAACACACCTTGGATCATCACTGAGAATTGTCCACAAATCTTTTGTTATTGCTTTTTACTCTTGCTTGAGCTTGTCCTCTTCTGGCTCCGATACCATGTTAAATTTTAGGCAACAATGGTACGTTCTATGCTTTAGAGCAATTTTACTTCAATTTCTTTATTAGCCCAGTATCAATATTCAGATTAGCAATCATATCAACATGATAGTAAAATGCAGATAGAACATAAACATAAATAGTAGAAGACAAGCCAAGACAAGAGGACACAAGATGTAGCACCAGCCAGGGACAAACCTCAATGTGGGGAAACCCTTGATCAAATCTTCTTTTAGTCTTCAATAGTTCAACAGAGAAAGATAGTACAATTTACAAATCTGATTTATAACCGCAACAAAAGAGCCCTAACCAGAAAAATCAATGCTACTCAACAGGGTAGATTCGACCCTCAGCGAATTGTTCAACTTCAGTCTCCAAACAACAAGATAGCCCTCAAAAACAGTCAAATTCAGCCTAGTCAAAGTCTGGTCAAACAACCCAAAAATTTGAACTCCTGAAATTTCGGCTTACTGAAATTTTGGACGTGTGGAGAGAGAGAGGCCCAAAAATCCGTACCCAATGAATCAGGGGAGAGAGAGCTCTTGTCTCATCCTTATTATACTTGGCTAAGGCTTGAGTTTGTTCCTTAGTAGGAATAGTAACATTCCCTTTGATGTGTTCTAGGAGTTCATTCTCCTTGAGAAGTAAATCAATCCTCTTCTTCCATGCAAGAAAGTTATTGGTACCTACCAATTTGTTGCTTTCCTTGCAAAAAGACATTGATGCATATTCGGAAGGGGACATATGCTTGCTAGATTTTTAGATGTAGTGGATTTGCTTTCTCCTTGAAGATTTGATGGCTTGCGTTCCTAGGATCTTGATGTTCTTCACGTTGCCTTCTCCAAATGGACTTGACTTGATGATGAGATTTGCTTGATGACTTGTAGATGATGTAGGTCCCTCTTTGATCTGCTCTTCTTTATAGTTTCCCTTTTGTAAGGCTCTTCTTCTTGCTTTGTAGTCTTCCTTGATGAATGATAGATGATAGACCTTCTTGTTCTTGAAGTGATAGAGACTTCTTGGTTCGATGCTTCAACTTTGTAGATGTCCTTTCTTGATGAGTCACCTTATGAGTGTTCTTAAGATGCCCTTTCCTTAATGTGTCACCTTACCTCTGATACCATGTTGAAGAATCTAGGGCAATTAGGTGTAGTGTGATTCTTCTTGACTAGATAACAATTTGTGAAGTCTTTTTTACTTTTCTTGTTAGCTTAATCTTCTTCTTCTTATTAATGCATGTTTGTGTACTTCATCAAATTGCTACCAAAACCATAAGAAGAAGAACACAGGATGTTGGCTCTCTGCTAGGGCCAAAACCTCTCTTCTCTTGAGAGGAAAACCCTTTAGTAAGTTTCTCTTATTGAAGCTTCTTATTGATTAATGCCAAACCCTAGACCCTTGACTAGAATGTCCTCCAAGCACAAGTGAAGTCCTTCCTCCTTTCTGCACTTTGTTTCCCGACACTTAGTCTTCCTACTTCTTGACACTTCGTCCTTCTTTCGGCAAGTGATATTAGTTTTTGTTAGGTACCTTCTATAAGAGATATTTCTCTTTATTCTTTGGTAGTTTCCTTTACTTATGAAGAGCACTTTATCCTTCCTCCAACTGAGGCCCTTCTTGAGATGTAGATGCAGGTCGGAAATGACAGTAGTGTATCATTGTTTCTTCGCATGTGTGAGGGGATTCCTTCAAGATTCTTCTGTGGAGGTCCTCCTTTCTTCTTCGCTTGAGTGTGGTTCCTTTTCACTTGAGTGAGAGGCCTTATAGGCCTACTTTTCTAGCCCAACCAATGAGATATGTGTGATTCAAGATTCTTGTGTGGAGGTCCTCCTTTCTTCTTTGCTTGAGTGTGGTTCCTTTTCGCTTGAGTGAGAGGCCTTATAGGCCTACTTTTCTAGCCCAACCAATGAGATATGTGTGACTATGGTGGAGGGATGCTAAAACAGCAAGATACCCTCTTTATCTTCGCACGTGTGACTGTGGTGGAGGGATGCTAAGACAACAAGATACCCTCTTTATCTTCACACGTGTGGCTGCAGCTTGCCCTAGAAACAATCCTCTTGAGCTCGGTTGTATACCCTTCTTCACTGCACTTGGAGACCCTTTCTTCGCTCTTTTCTAACCTTTCCTTGTGCCTTCTCTTCGTAGATTTCAAAGGTGCTTGCTTGAAATTGTAATGGAGTGGACACCCTCTATATATAGAGGACTGTCCCTCCTTTTAGGCCGACTTGAAGGTCGACTAGGAGACTGCAGGTCGACTTGACATTTATAATTCAGATTGCTTCTTTGGTGGTGTTACATGCTTGGAGGAGACTTGACTTTGCCTGGAGGGTTATTCTTTAACTCTTACACAAACATATACATGGTGTAACATGCCCTTAAGGTCTTCAACATTTTCTTTTGACCATCTGACTCACATCTAGCACTTTAACATGTGCTAGACCTATTTCAATGAGCAAGAAACTCATTGACACATATTATAAAAATAATATTTATTTTCTTGAATAAATACAAATATCAAAAGTACATTTATGAAGACCAAACCTAGTTACATTTCCTTCAACACATTCACTAATAATTCTATGCGACAATTACTCCTTCTGTGTGTTAGAAGGATAGAGCTTGCTTGCTTTCTAAGCAAGGTCCAATGTCTTCTAGGGAAAGGCAAGGAGGATTTGAGGGTTAGGTTTATAGAATATGACTTGTGAAGGAATTTCCCTATCCCTAAAATCCTTATTAAAATTGGTATCTTGGATGGTTCTTGAAGAATTGTCTCTTTAAAGGAACGAAACCATGTGTGACCAAGTGGACCCAATCTAAGGTAGGGGAGAAGAGTAGGGCAATCAATGACTTTCCCTAACCTAAACAAGGTATGGAAATGGATCAAAGAAAGAGTATCCACTTCAGAGTTTGAATTGATCCGATAAGGTACTAGCCTTTGGGGATGGTAGGGCAAGTTTTGATCCTGAAGCTAGGGCATGGCTTTTCTCACAACTCCACTGTCGGAATGGCTTCAAATTTGGAGGAAGAATCGAGGAAACACTAGTATAGAAGACTCCAAGAGATTGGACTTTTTGGATGGGTAGTTTTTCGGGAAAACGATGCCTAAGTGACCCAACTTGGCTAGTCCTAGAGAAAGGTGAAAAATATATATTCTTAGGTGACCACCTCTTGGTAGATTAGTGCCTTAGTCTTGGGAGAATGGAGTCTATGATGAATATGAGTGGGGATCTTTGATTCCCAGTCAAGGAGGCCTTAAGTCCACTTTGCTAGCCTTCTAGGTCAAGGAGAAGCAATCTTGTATTTTATACTTAGATGTGCAAAGGAGATGACTTATCAAGGTCAATACGTTGATAGAATTACCCCTAGGAGATTTCGTTCATATTACATGGCCCATACATTGAGAGGTGCTATAATAGAGACAATATTCCACAACTTTAAGAAATAAATGCACGCAATAATGAGCCTTAGAAATAACGAAAATCCCAGTCCAATGTATATGACAAAGTAAAACAAGAATAGCATTAAACGCATTTAGTTACATGTAACATAATATATCCAACCATCCACAATTGACAAAAGAGAAGCTCCAAGTGAAGATAGACCAATATCCACACATCAAAAGTCATACATAAAGCTCCAATTCATCCTCTAGAAAAAGTGTGAAATTCTGAAGAGAGAGAAAAGATCCAATCCAAAGTGATGATGAGCAAATGAACTCATCTCACTTTCATTTATACACTAATGAGGAGTTCGAATTAACCTCTTTGGCCTACATAAGCCCCAAAAATAAAATAATGTTCTAATAATCTAACTTTTGGTGACAAGCCCACCAAAATAACTCATAAATGAAAGAATAAACCTCTCAAGAGGTCAAATAATAATCTATGCATGTCGTAGGGCCCTCTAAGAGGCCTCATGAGGTCCACGGGTACCATAATGAAGAGTAGAACCTCAAAAAGTGATGGACAAGGGGTTGGCCCCTTGTGCTCCCAACAATAAACATGTGGTGTTCCCAATGGGTACAATAACTTCATGGGTCTACAAATGAGTCTAGGATGCCTGTAGATCGTCTGCAAGGGATCTAATGTTTTTGTAGGGGATGCCACAGCATCTTAGAAGTCCCAGGTCAGCTGCTAAGTGCATGGTACATCTCTGGGGCCATCTGGGCAAAGGTGAGCCAGGTGCATAATCCTCGTCCAATGGGAGTATCTAGAGCATCTCTGACCATCCTCGGGGATCCATGGAGTGTTGTCTACTATTGTGGAGCCCCATGGCTCTCAACGCACACCTTACATGTGCCAATGTAGCCCTTTGGAGGATTAGGACCCTGTATAGGGAGATCAAACCCAAGATGGAGACCATTTGCAATCCTTCATAAGATCCAATGCGTCCTGTAGCCTTCTAGTACAACAAGTCATTAGATAAATCGAGTAAATGAGCTTACCAATCATGGACGACGGGTGGGGACTTCATAGTGGCCTGCCCTTCCATAATGGGTTTCAGGATGTGCCAATGTCTCCTAGACTCCAAATGGGGTTAACCAAGAATCATATAGGTGGTTTCTACTTCTAAAGGGGATAATATATTCAAGGTACATTCTTCAAAAGGTGGTGGCATGTGACAGATAGGTGAATGAAGTAGGGGATGAGAAGGGGTAGCCCTGGGCCACATGCTAGGGTACAAGGCTAGCTAATAAAGGGGAAGCCCACACTTGGGTTTATAATGTATAGGAGGGAGCAATCACGGTACATGAGGTACCTTGACCTTGATTTTTCCACCCTTCTTTATATCCCTTTTGCCTTTTTATGATTTTTCTTTGATTCACTGCTCGAGGTTCGAGGGGTAAGAGCATGATGCATAAGATATGACAATGAATACCCCCTTTTAAGGCAGGGTGGTTCATTGCCCTCCAAGGGTTGGGACAATCATGGGTTTCTTTATGATGAAGGAGGTTCATAGAACCTGTAGGTACCAGGGTGATGGGGTAGAGCTCATGTATTGGCTTTTTCCCACGTGCTAAATGTGTTTGTCTTGACCATCTTTTGCATTTTGTGGTACATTTTCCTGTTGAATGTGGCCAAATATGCTTTTATCTCTCTTTTTATTTGCATCAACCTCCGGGGCATCATTTCAACCCTGACCCAAGGTGTGGGCAAGGGGAAGGGGCAAGCTAGCCCTATGTGAACCTAGTGGAGGAATGTGGACTCAGGTGAGGAATGTGGACCCAGGTGGGAGAAATGATGATTGGGGTAATAATGAGTGGAAAGAGGGTAATACAGGCGGATGAGGGAGCGGGGCCACGTAACCAAAATCGAGGTTTCTCATGAAACACCGTCCCTAAAGCCAAATGGTTAGTAAAAGAGATCCCACGAGACTAGAATACAAGGTTAATATCCAAAAGGGGTCTAGGGGACAAGGGCACAGACCTAGCCCATTCTTTTCACCGAATCCCCCCATCAATCCATGCCCATAAGTGTCCATTATAGGCAAACTACAATACTTAATTACCAAATGACAAGGCATACCTTTAGGTTCGGGAGGCCCACCTTCAAACATACGATTGTGGCCGATGGGCGAGGGACCACATGGCTGGCTCAGGTGGCGGAGAAATGGCACAATGAGCTAGCTGGTGGCTGCAAGGAGCTGTCAGCTGAGGACCATCTTGGAATTTTTTTCCCTAGGGATATCACCCACAAAATGGTGGGTAACATCTGGCTTCAACTGGGACATGATCTCTTGAAGAAGTGGGTGAAGCTATTCGAATGGGAGGTCACGAGAACTCCAACAATCTCTTGGTTGCCGTAGACCTGTCACCTGCACGTATAATCGATGGAAAACACGGGGCAACATGCTTTCGCGACGTCTCATGATCACACATGCTATATGTTAGGTCATAAAATCAACAGAAAATAAAATATGCAAATTTTAATTTAGATGCATCTAATCTACCATGAGAAATATCATATGATGTTAGTTTTAATGCAAAATCAACATGCGATGCACCCTACTCTACCATGCATATTATACAATGTCAAGTGCTAGGTATAATCATAGACCCAATGCAACCAATATGTCAATTGGTCAATACAAGAATGCATGCTTACATGATTATTTTTGCAATGGACTCGATAATATAAATGGGAATAATGATGCGAGGAGTTACGGAGGCGGGAGGTGGGAAAATAGGAGACCCATATTATATAGAAAGGAACCCTAGAAGAAGGGAAAGACATCAACTGAGAAAAGATTGAATATGGTCTCCTAACTAGGAAATAGAAATGTCAATGATCAAGTACATGAATCTTTGATGAAGAGCTATCTCAGGCCTATCACCCTCTAGGTAAGAAGGATTGAATGTCTCAAACTTATTTAGGATGATATTATTTTTGTCATTGGGAAAACAAGAAATGGACTCATCATCATATTTGGGGAAAAACCATGATTCCTAGTTCTTCATAGGGGAAAACAACTCTTCATCAAGACTAGGGGAATGAACATCATCACAAACCTCTATTTCCAGAGCAGGGGAGGAATGCTCAAACATGAAGAAAAACCATTTATCGGGGGCATGTCCTAAGGAAGCATCTTCCAAGATTTCTTCTATATTAGAGTCATAAAAATTTCCCACAATCTTGGAAGGCTCTTCTTTGATTGAATCATCTTGGAACATAAATAACAGACCTCTCCAATTACTAGGAAGGGCTTCATAAGGACCAATATTGTTATTTAGTAGGGGCAGAGCATTTTCTTCTTCTTTGAGCTCATTCTTATGGACTTGAGAAACCATGGGGTCTTCATTTCTATAATCACACCCAATTCCCCAATCAACAACCCAAAAGCCATTAGTAGATTCTTTGTTTATTCGATTGTCATGATCTTACTCAAAATCCTCTCATTCTTCATTATATATTTGGTGTTGGTTAGGATGCCATTCATTCTCTTCTTTAGATAGGGAGGACTTTTCCTTTTTCATCTGTTCCTGAAGAATGACCTCCAAGGTATTTACTACATGATTTTGATAAAATGCCTCAAGGAGGTCATTGATAGGACTCTCTTTATGTTCGCTCTTCGTGTTATGGAGCCTTTTCGATTGCTCACAATAATGGGAGAAAATCTCTTGGAATTTTATGTGGCCATCAATTTCCTGCAAGACTTTTCATATTCCATCATCCATTTTTTTAATGTCTGAGGGCTCTCGGGGGTGAGATCTTCCTCATTATCCTTAGAGGACATGATTTTCAATTCATGAGTCTCTCCTTTGGCACCATCATTAAAGTATGTATCAATAAGAGGCTCTTCCTCGAGCATAAAACCATATACCGTATTCAATAACTTACTCCTCTTGAAGGGCCATATCTAACTTTTGGGATATGTCTTCATGAGATTGGAAACTCGGCCCTTCATGCAACAAGAAGTGCGTAGTCAACATTGGAAGAGAAGGAATACTTTTAGGTTTACATGACTCAAGCCAATCTGTACTTGGGGCAATGGATAGGCGAAACAATTCCATTTGGTCACAAGGTTGAGTTATATTTTGCTTTAAAAGGTACCTTATGAAGTTTACCACGTGGTTGGCTGCGGAATGTGGATACCCATCGAACATTGGCATATTCTTCATGGATTTCGATGAAGGATATCTTGGGGTCCCTGTCATATCTATTGCGGGAATATATGTCGTCAAAATGTTGCTGGGTCCTTAATGACATGGGAGTCGTCAGGGTGAATGCCTTAACAAATGCTTGCTTCACCATACAAGCATTGATTTTTAAGTTCAATGAAGAACTAGGGCTTCGTTTTTCCAATGGAGTCACCAATAATGTTATGTCAATATGTCTTATGGGGAACCAAACACACGTTTCGTGTCCCTATCAATGGTGCCAAAATGTTACCACTCAAACTAGCAGGGGACCTAAAGGGGATTCCTAAAGGGTAAATGCTAGGTCAAGGGCAACAAATGGAGACTTAGCCCACTGTCACCTCAACTAAGGCTCCCTTCTATTTACGGACTTTCACCGATGGGAGGAGACTCGGTTTATTATGGAGTCACCGATGAAGGATAAGTCAATGAAATGATGTATAGTGACCCAAATAATTGCTTGCTCGGAAGAGTTAGAAGGGTAGAGCTTGTTTGCTTTCTAAGCAAGGTACAATGTCTTTTAGGGAAAGGCAAGGAGGATTTGAGGGTTTGGTTGATAGGATATGACTTGTGAAGGAATTTCCCAATCCCTAAAATCCTTATTACAATTGGTATCCCAGATGGTTCTTGAAGAATTGTCCCTTTAAAGGAACGAGACCACACAAGACCAAGTGGACCCAATTTAGAGTAGGGGAGAAGAATAGAGCAATCAATGACTTTCCCTAACCTAGACAAAGTATGGAAATGGATGAAAGAAAGAGTATCCACTTAAGAGTTTGAATTGATCCAATAAGGTATTAGCCTTTGGGGATGTTAGGGAAAGTTTTGATCCCGAAGCTAGGGCTTGGCTTTCCTCACAACTCCACCGTCGGAATGGCCTCAAATTTGGAGGAGGACTTGAGGAAACACCAGCGTAGGAGACCCCAAGAGTTCGAACTTTTTGGATGGGTAGTTTGTCGAGAAAACGATGTTGTAGGTGACCCAACCTAGCTAGACCTAGAGAAAGGTGAAAAATATATGTTTTTAGGTGACCACCTCTTGGTAGATCAGTGTGTTAGTCTTGGGAGAATGTAGTCTGTGATGAATATGAGTGAGGATTTTTGATTCCCAGTCAAGGGGGCCTTAAGACCACTTCGCTATCCTTCTAGGTCAAGCAGAAGCAATCTTGCAGCGTTTATACTTCGATGTGCAAAGGAGATGGCTTATCAAGGTCAATTCGTTGATAGAATTACCCCTAGGATATTTCGTTCACATTACATGGCCCATACATTGAGAGGTGCTATAATAGAGATAAAATTCCACAACTTTAAGCTTCAAGTGCATGCAACAATTAGCCCTAGAAAAAGCGAAAATCTCAGTGCAATGTATATGACAAAGTAAAACAAGAATAACATTAAAAGCATTTACTTACATGTAACCAAATATATCCAACCATCCACAATTGACAAAAGAGAAGCTCCAAGAGAAGATAGACCAATATCCACACATCAAAATTCATCCATAAAGCTCCAATTCATCCTCTAGAAGAAGTGCGAAATTCTGAAGAGAGAGAGAAGATCCAATCCAAAGTGATGATGAACAAATGAACTCATCTCACTTGTATTTATACACTAATGAGGAGTTCAAATTAACTTCCTTGGCCTACATAAGCTTCAAAAATAAAATAATGTTCTAATAATCTAATTTTTGGTGACAAGCCCACCAAACTAGCTCATAAATGAAAGAATAAGCCTCTCAAGAGGTCAAATAATAATCTATGCATGTCGTAGGGACCTCTAAGAGGCCTAATGAGGTCCACGGGTGCCATAATGAAAACTAGGACCTCAAAAAGTGATGGACAAGGGGTTGGCCCCTTGTTCTCCAAACAATAAACATGTGGTGCTCCCAATGGGTGTGGGGGCACAACAATAACCTCATGGGTCTCCAAATGAGTCGAGGATGCCTGTAGATTGTTTGCAAGGGCTCTAATGATTTTGTGGGGGATGCCACATCATCCTAGAAGTCCCGGGTCAGCGGCCAAGTGCATGGTACATTTCTGGGGCCGTCTGGGCAAAGGTGAACCAGGTGCATAATCCTCGTCCAATGGGAGTATCTCGAGCATCTCTGACCATCCTCGGGGATCCATGGAGTGTTGTCCAGTGTTGCACGAAGCGGGAGCGTTTTTTGGAAGCGGGGAAGCCGAAGCGTCCGCGGAAGCGTCTGCTATATATATATATATATTTTTTTTTGCATTTATACTCAAAACAAACATCCCAAATACCAAATTAATTGTAGAAGACATGAAAACATGCATATTTTTGCATAAATCAAGATAGATATGGCATCCATGATTCCATTGTAGTTACTAGTATGTACAACAATCATCTATATTCTAGCTATTACAAACATACATCAAATTTTTAAGCATATTATAAAACATAAAACATTTAAGCATATTATAAAACATAAAACATAGAGCATATTATGATTTATCTAGCAAGTGAGCAACTATCAACATTTGTCATGTCCAAAATTCAAATAATAATGTTTACAAAATATGTCACTTGGTCACCGCCAAGCCAAAAAGGTTCAAAATTCAAATTCACAAATCTACAAGTCTAATGAGTAATCTATGACAAAAAGTAGTAGATTGTGAATATATCTACTAATCTTTCCTCCTTCCACCACGAATAGAATGTGGCGGCGGACCTCCACGTTGTGGCAATGAAGAAGATGGTGCCTGTGGAAGTCGTGGCACTGAAACTGATGAAGAAGAACCCCCTGCTGTTGGTGTTGAACCATGGAACCTAGGAACCAAGAGACCAGATGGGGGTGGGGGTGGCATATCAACACGATCATCATCATCTTGGAATCGCTCAAAAAATTCATGCAAAAAAAAAACACTAGTTAACAAAAAAAATTAAAAACATGAATGAGAGAAATGCTTTATAAGGAAAAATTGGAAAATTCATACCACAATGGACATACCTGGATAAGAGCATCCTCTAATTGATCTAATCGCAACACTCCATCCTCCAAATTGGGCTCCTCTGGATTCTTGTCCCAAATCAACAAGTCTTTATTAGACTTTGCATCTTCACAGTAATGGGACAACAATCGCAAGTTGTAATGAACATAAACCAAGCTCTTTGCCCGGTCTAAACTCAACCTGTTCCTTTTAACACTGTGTATGAAAGAATAAGAGCTCCAACACCTCTCTGCAGAAGAAGTGTTTACCACCTGTGATAGCACCCGCAATGCCAAACTCTGTAGAAGTGGAGTACCCCCTCCATGCATGTTCCACCACTCAAGAGCAGAAAAAGTCTCTCGATCTTTAATTGCATGCATGCTCCCAAATGGACCAGTGTTGAGTGTATAGTTGCTCACCTGTCTCCGTACCAATGCAGCCTCCTCCTCATCAGGGATTAATTTACTCAATGCAGCCATATTTTTTTTGTGAACCTCTTGATCTTGGTGTGGTTTTCTCCTGCTTCCCCCCCCAGGTGCTGGTGTTGAAAGCCATGATGGATGATAGTATTTAGGTGTCAAAACATATGGTAATGCATGCAATGGAACATTTAGCATTTCCCATCGGTTTTCCACCTCTACACGAATATAATTGTACAAGGTGGTATCTCCAACAATGTCTTTAATCTGCCCCAACATGCTATCCATTTGCTCATACACCTCCCCAATTACTGGTCGATCTGAATCTGCAAACTTGATCATGTAATAAATTGGTTTGGTGAATTGCAAAACATATTTAACCTGTGCCCAAAAGTAACTATCAAGAACAATTTCTTTGACTGCATTAGCACCATCTATGTCAGTGTTAATTTCATCCCATGATTCAGCACACATCAGATTAGTTAAAGCTTGTCTCACCTTCACTAGCTGCCTAAAGGTGAGGTAATAACTAGCAAATCTTTTCTTTGCAATTTTAAGCAACTGCAACTTGGAGTAAGTGCCATAGAAGTAGTTTACCCTTGTATGCCCTGTGATGAATTTGATGAGTTGCTTCCCTCTCCTGTAAAGCTCAGTAATCCACCCACATTCTTTGTGCTTCACAATATCATGCATCAAAAGGTTCAATGTGTGAACCAGGCACCCAGACCAAAAGATGTGTGGATAAGTGCACTCAATAATTTTCCCTGCTGTCTTACAATTTGCTGCATTATCTGTGATCACTTGAACCACATTATTCGGACCAACATCTTTGATTGATTTCAATAGGAGATCTGCAATGTTTTGTGCAGATGCAGTGATGGAGGAGGAGTCATGACATGTATTAAATACTGCACCACTAGAAGAAACACCAAGAACTTTTATCAAATGTTGGTTTCTAATATTTGTCCACCCATCTGATACAATGGATACCCTAGAATCTACCCACTCATGTGTAAAACGTGTTAAAGCTCTTTGAACCTTAGTTTTTTCTCTTTCTAATAACACTGTTCTAGCTTTCTCATAGTTGGGGGCCTTGTATCCTTTTGGGGCTTCATTGATGGCCTTTACCATTTCATGCCAATAGGGAGAGCGAAGCACATTGAGTGGTACACCACAAGCACAAAGAAAACGGACTATCTTTCCATCCACATCATCCCTCCCAGCAACATTAAGGAAATCCCCTATTATTCTTCTACCTCCAGAGCTTGCAGAAGTACCATGAGGAGATGAGCAGCTACCAAATTTAGAGGTTGCCGTTGCACTTGATTCAGAATGAGTTTTTTTTTTTTTTTTGTTTGCAACCATCTCTATTTGGATGTATTTTCTTCTTTGTTCAATTGAAATGTTTGGGCAAATTTGTACCCCCACAGGACCCTTTTTTTCATCACTGCCCAACACCCCACAAAGATGCCTTCTCAGACGGGTATATGAACCACAATATGGTTTTCCTTCATGACAACCATGAGGGTACACAAATTTGTAAGATCCACCACCCTTTCCCCCATCAAGTTTGGTCACATAGTTCCACAAGGGTGTTGGTGTAGCTTTCCCATCTTGTGTTTCAGTGTCCCCTTCAGGTCCATCCCCTTCCTCTTCAAACCCTTCCTCCTCATCATACATTGGGTCACTCATATTAGGACCACTGTCCTCTTCTGTTTCTTCCCTTCTATTCCTATTCCCCTTTGCCATCATTAAAACCAAGAGTGGAATGATACATAGAAGCCAAAAGAACACCATCTTGGAATATAGGTGGTGGACAACCTGTAA
>APFE031224132.1:101376-152405 GCA_000404065.3 Pinus taeda
TAATGAAGGGCATGTCCGTAAGGACATGATTGTTCATAAAGGGGCACCTGCCTAAGTACATAAGCAAGTCCTCATTTGTAACAATATCATCTCATATCAACTATTTTATACACTATTCAATATATATATTTCTTATCCTTAATGGATGCTTTCGTGTACCAAATGTTTTGAAGATTATTGCAGAATACGATCTTTGTATGTTACACCTCAACAACTTGTTCTCTTGCTTCAGGCTGGCTCTCCTTTGACTCAAAGGGGGTTTCCCTACTATGATCACTATGGCTTAGTCAAATATGCACAAGGTGATGCCAGTAGTAGCTTGACTGAAACATATTTTTTTTTGGAGATTTTTAGGGTTTTTTAAAGAGGGTAAAAAGAGTGATTGGGGAATATAATGATCAGTGCCAATATCATATTTAGGGTTATGGAGTCAAGAGGAATAAAGCAGTAAGATGAGATCAAGTAGAAAACCCTCTTAAGTTGGTCATTTGGTGCTTGTGGAATCAGACAAGTGGTTTGAACCCGATAGAAATTAACCCCTTGGCTAATCAAGGGAAATTATAAAGTCATGACCCCATTAGAAGGGATCCATCCAAGGGGAAAGCCTCCAACCACAAATTCGACTATGGCTTGGAGTGGAGTCAAAATCCTTACTAAATAACTTGAGAGTATGGCCTAGCAAGGAGAGTTTAAACTTTACCCCAAACCAACAAAGGAGAGTGTGGAAGAAGAGCCTCTAGACGTCCTCCCTCCAAGTGACAAAATTTCCCTCCAAATGGATCAGTTTTTTTAGCCTTATGGTAGTCTTGAACAATGACAGTAATGACTTTAATGATGTAGAAGAGATAACTAAGAAAGAAAAGCTTCTAAGTCAAAATCCTTCAACTCATAGGTAAGCCTTTAACACCAACATTCTTCCAATAAAGACATTTCCATTAAGCTCTAAGGAGAGGAGTGCTCTCACAATCTAACTATAAGTACAAATGAGGAAGCTCTCCTCTATTTACTCGGTGATATCTACTCCCTTTACAATTAAATAACATTATTTGATTCAATTCCTTAGATCCAACTTAAGAAAACTTAATCTAACTAACTCCCAAATCAAGTAAACTATTACAACATAAAAATAAATTGGTCAAGCCACATGTACAATGATTTGATGAGTAAAAGCCTAAAAAAGAGGGGTTAGTCCACCCAAGAAGAGAACTAATGGTCCAAGATGCCAACACCTAGGCTCTAGTGGCTCGTTGAATGGTATAAGTGGCCAATGCTTGCTTGAAGATGCGCCCAGAATGGTCCAAGGTCAATCCTTAAAGCATGGTGAAGTAACTTCCTAGTCAAAAGACTCTAATGTTCTTCCCTTTCAAGTGCAACAACCTAAAAAACGTGTAACAATTCTCCATCAAGGGGGCTACATCATTCTAACTGCTCCAATATTTAAGTGAGACAATAATCAAATTCCTCCAATTAATGTTCCAAATGAAGGCCCAAGGTCATACGTTGGGTCAAATGCAATCAATCCTTATTCCAACTCACTTGTTCTTCAAGCTATCTTGTCCAAACTACATACACATCATCCTAAGTATACTAAGAGAGTGACACATCATCGAAGGGTCTCAAATTGATGCGATGTCATCATCCAAGTCATCTCAAATTACCCCTTGTTGTAATAAGTGTAAATCGTCCCTCAAACAATTTAATAGTCAATGCCAAATGGACCAATTGGGACAACGTTCTATGATGTGACTTGTGGCATGCGTAATAAAGGTGCTATTGACTACTTAGTGTCAACTACCCCATGAGCAGGTTACATGTTAGAGTAGTCAGGAATTTTTCTTCAAATTTCATCAACATACAACTTTTGGTCATTCAATGTAATCCAAATTCTGCAACCCTGTGGGCCATTATGTAAAAATGATTCTAGTATGTCTATAAAGCCTTGTAACACATCTAGGTAAGCCTATGTTTTTTTACCAAAGAGTTTCACTGTAGGGAGTATCAGAATCGTCATCAGTTTGAAAAGAATGGATCAAATATTCATGATGGATGTCTTGTCGTGACGCCATTATATCTTTGAGAATTTGCACTCTTCTATCTTTGTAATGTTCTTCAATATCGAAGAATCTATGAAGAGGATGAATCATTGACAAATCTCTAGTTTTTAATCGAACCACAGCTTATGCCATAAACCAATAGTGCGCTAGTTTTGCTTGGGGACTTTCCTAATAACATAAAGGAGGACATGACTGTTGGTCCTCAATAAGGATTTCCTATCAGTGTCATTTATGCTTGTTGGGCTCCTTCAAAGGCTTACTACTTTGTTTTTGTTCATTAAATAACATTTATGATAGTGACATGCCTTGCACCAGTTAATGTATCTGAATATTTTATGATTGGTGGGATTCTGTTTCTCTTTTTGATTTGTATCCCAACATACACCCACTATCAAATCCCTACCACTCATTCTAACCAAAACCAAATACCAATTACTGATTGGTTTTCCAATTGATCAAGAAAACCAATATTGATTGAGATTATATTTTTAGATTGGTAATGGGGCATTAGACTATATATACATAAGAAGGATTTGAATTTACTAGGTCCCAATCTACAAAGGAATCCCAAATTGGGGGTGGGTCATTAACTTCAATTACTGGATTAATAGGTTCCAAGTATGTCACTACTCCAGGTGCTTCAGGGAGATCCAGCTGGTTTATAGATATTTTGAAGCTATCTTAAACCATTTCTTGAAATATCTTGTCAAATAAATCTTGAATATTTTGTTGACCCAAATTTTACTTTGTCTATTATATTTGCCATTGAATTTTTGTCATTAATGCCATAGTTACTGTAACAACCAACCAATGTGGCTTACCACTTAAAAATCCAACATATTTGGAATGTAAAGAAATCCATAAGGACAATAAATATATATATAAATGTATGAGAAATGATATGATCAGATTACAATGAGGGTCCTATATATATAATACCTATGCGGGAGTGCCTTTTCCTCAAGAGTCACGTCCTTTAGTAGTGGCATGTCTTTTCATTAGGATGTGTCTCGTCACTAATTACCATTTTTTGTTTGTTTGTTAGGTAATGTGAGTTTTGAGATGATTGACACACCTAACCTGCGGCTTGAGTACCCATGACCTAGGGGCATCTAAACCATCAAAATCACTCAAGGATCACACTCGACTTGGGCCACACCAGCGCTCAGCATGGATAGAGTTTTGCCCACGGAGTTTTGAACCGGTGACCTTTTCACCATGGAGTACCTTAACAGAACACCCTGTCATCATCTATTCTACGCCTCGTGGGCTTCTTCACTAATTACTATTATTATTATTATTATTTGTATTTATATATATTGTAGTTACCATAACACTTCTTTTGCTATTTTCCTTGATATGAAGTCGTCAAACATAATTGCAAGGGTCCCACTAATATATACTTCGTCTAATTTTCATTGGGACTTAGACACCTTGAAACTAAGTTGTGCAAAACTTTGAAAAGTGCACTAGTTTAAGAAATGGGAAACACCTGGAAATGTTGTAGAAAATCCACGAAACTCTGATTTGCTAATATGGACGATCTGAAAGACACTTTCTTTTCATATAAATACAAAATTTCTCTACGAGATTTGCAACGGAATAGAACTAGGGCAAACACACTCAGTGATTGATAGAAGACATATTTTTATTAATATTTGAATGAATGAATGATTGAAGTTTACAATTGTGGGAGGCCTTGGCTTAAATATAGCCTTGGGTGCCTCTTGGTGAATGGGCATGATCTTTGATCATGCCCTTTGCTTAATTACTTACTAATTATAGACTTGTTAAATTTCATATAAAATTGCCTTCCTCTTGAAAAGATGCTTTGTCCTCAAAGCCTACGTAACGAAGGATGTTGTTGATGGAACGCTTCTGTCTCCCAAGAAGCTTCTTCTGGTATGTCCTTCCACTTGATCAGGTATTTTTTGATTACTCGTGATCGCAACTTTTTTTTCCTTGATGGAGATAATACCTTCTGGTTCTAGAATGACCTTTCCTTTGTCATCTAATGTCGGGAGTGTTGATTGTGCTGATTGATGTTCACCAAGTGCCTCTATAAGGCAGGATACATGGAAAACATTGTGAACATGACTTTTATCAGGAAGGCTTATACTGTATGCCATTTGGCTGATCTTTTTGTTGAGCTGGTACGGTCCATAAAACCTTGGTGGCAATTTGTTTTTTCCCTTTTGTTTTAAGGACAACTGCTTGTAAGGCCGAAGTTTAACAAATACCCATTCTTCAACTTCAAATTCTCTTTGTTCTATTTCGATCAGCTTGCTGCTTCATACGATTCCTTGCATTATTTAGATTTTCTTTTAGAGTTTGGACGAATTTTTGGGTTTCTTTTAACTGGTCTTTAACAAATAGAAATTTTGTCTTGATGATAGCAAAGTCCTTCCATTTCGGAGGTTCGTAACCTTCAACGCTTGAAATGGAGTCATTTTTGCTAACGTGTGGTAAGTAGAATTGTACCATCATTTGGTAAGATGTAACCACTGAGCTCACTTATTTTGTTTGTTTGTGGCATAACAACGTAGGTAGGTTTCTATACATTTATTGACAACCTTTGTTTGGCCATCTGTTTAAGGATGGTAGATTGAACTCATGTTGAGGTGGGTTCCTATATGTTTGAAAAATTCCTTCCAAAAATGACCCTTCAATTTGGCATCTCTATCGCTCACAATGACCTTGGAAAATCCATGTAATTTGTAAACATTTTTGCATAATATCTCAGTGATTTGTTTTCTGAGTCTGATTTCTTCATTCCAATAAAGTGAACATGCTTGGTGAGCCTATCGACTATTGCAAGAATTTTATCCTTACCATCAGATACAGGGAAACCTTCGATAAAGTCCATTGATATTTCCTCCCAATTATGATTTGGGATATTTAAAGGATGAAATAGTCCAGGTGTCATAATATTTTCATTTTTATTCCTCTGGCATTTATCGCATTCTGCTACATATTTTTGAATATCACTATTCATTCTCTTCCAAAAGAATCACTGACGTGCATTATAGTAGGGTTTTAAAGAATCCCACATGTCCGATGGATAATGAATCATGCGACACTTTGAGAATCTTGGCTATAAATTTGGAATTTGAACTCAGATAAATTCTTCCCTTGTACCATAGAATATCATGTTTCCATTCAAATTTTGAATTCTGACGAAGGTTATTGATTATAGAACTTGTTTCTGGATCTTTTGCATATTCACTCCGAATCTCATTAAGCCATTTAGGAACAACAACTGAAGCTGCAAGTAATGATGGTTCTTCGTCTTTCCTAGGTAGAGCATCAACTACTACGTTATCTTTCCCTTTCTTATGTAATATATCCATGTCGAAGGTACCGATTCTTTCTATCCATTTTTGTTGTTCTATAGATAGCGTTTTTTGCTAGAGGAGATGGTGAAGACTATTATGATCTATTCGTATTAAGAAATTACTTCCCAATAGATATTGTCTCCATTTGGCTAATGCATGCATTAATAACAAGCATTTCCTTGTTGTATGTAGACTCAAGGCGTTCTTGCTTATTGAGCTTCCTGCTCTCAAACGCGATTGGGTGTCCATCCTACATTAGAAATGCTCCTATGCCAAAACCTGAAGCATCACACTCAATTACAAATGGTTTTGAAAAGTTTGGAGTTTCCAATACAAGGGCATTAGACCCTGATTTGACTTCGATTGTATGCTCGATTTCTCTTTTAGGAGGCAACTGCATTGGAAGATCTTGGAATACTTTTTCGTGCTTTTGAGTTAGCTCTTGGGACTTCCGGTGCTTCTTTGTTGACCAGATTTGAAGTTAACATTTCTAATCGATGACACTGTACTAAATAAGCTGGTGCTCCCTTCCGAATCATTTTCATCATCTGGGATGATGATACAATTTGATTCTCAGGGAGATGGAACCCATATAACTTGTAATTCTGCCCTTCCCATTTAAATTTTATAAACTTATTTTGATGGTTGGCAGAGTAAGAACCTAGGGTTTGAAGCCATTGGATACCTTGGACCACATCCACTCCTCCTAATGGTACAGTGTAGAACGAAGATTCTAGATTATAGTCTTGAATTTGTAATTTGAATTTACGGCATTTCCCTAATTTTTCAATTTTCTTACCGTCAGCTACCATAACCTTCATGTTGGGCATGGGAAATGTAAAAATGTTGAGTCTTTTCACCATAGTTGAGTCCAAAAAATTGTGCGTGCTATTGGTATCGATTAGAACCATTACGTTGCTCTTCTTGATATGTCCTTTTAATTTTAATGTTTGGGGCTGCGATATACCTGTCATGGCCGATAATGACACTTGCGAAATATTCTCGTTATCTGGATCTGGAGAATCTTCGATTTCTTCTATGTTTGATTCTTCACTGTTTGAATCATTAGTTGCTTCACATTTATACAGGTTTTTGGTTTCTTTTCCTCCAACACATCTATGTTTACGGTCCCGTTTTTCACCACAACGTTTGCACTTGCCCTCTTTCATTCTTTGCATTTCCAAGTTAGTCTTTTTTCCTTCACGAAGATGCGGTGGAACATATTTTGTGTTATCTGTGTTCGCAACTTGGGAAAATATTTGTCTTGAATATACTCTTTCAACTTTTGGCCATTGCATCTTTTGTGCTTCTTTTCAACAACATTTGCCTTCTGTCTTGCTACTTCTATAGAAGTGATGTCATGTAGCTCAAGCTCATCCTGGAGATGGGTTTTAAGTCCCGTGGTGTATGATTGAATGAGATGGGTTTATGATAGCCCAGGTACTTGTGTAGCTAAAGTTTTCCATTCGCGAGTGTATTCGTCCATGTCTCCTTTTTGTTGCAGTGTGGTGAGTGTTGAGAAGAACTCTTCTTTTTTGACACCTTAGAACCTAAGTCACTTGACACAGAGACACGGGACACGAGAATTTGAGTGTCAGACATAGACACATTGACCCCCCGGAACAGGACAAGTTATATATTATTTTATATATATATATATATTAATATATAAAATAGATATTTCTTGCACAAATTCTCATTCATGATACAAATTCATTGATTCAAAGATAGATCTTCATCTAGATGTAAGTTTTACAAAGTAACATTATGCATACAAATACAATTGTGACATAAATGATAATACATATTCATCAATGATCCAATAGGAGAAAGACAAGATACTATAGTTTTCTCATGAAGTCATCAAAAAATGTGTTACATAGGTAGTAGCAATGCCAATGGAAAATAGAAATAGAAAATACATAACAACTACAAGCCTCAAGGCAGTAGGTAGCTCATGAGTCATCAATCCTCATTATCAAAATCCACATCACTGTACTCATCATCATGGTCACCTCTACTCTCCTCCGCCGCATCCTCCTCCTCTGTATCCAATGTCATCTCTACATCTACTGGTGTGAAGGATGACCCCTCTACAATATCACCATCATTTAAAGTGACAGGCTCTAACACTGGCTCATTAAGATCCAAGTTAGCCAATGCGAACTCAACACTACTATCCAAACCCATATCATTAGGAAAGACATCCCACATCTTTGTCTTTACCTTCAACCACTCATCCCTTTGCCTGTAAATAAGACGAAGGTTGGTGTGCACATACACCATTGTCTCTGCCCTAGACTGCTCAAACCTTCTGTTCTTGACACTATACAAATTCCCATATGTGCTCCAATTCCTCTCATAACAAGAGGATGAAGTCACCTGAGAAAGGAGCCTCATTCTAACTGCTGTAGAAGAAGGCTTGTTGCCCCATGAGTTGCCCACCAAGAATAGGGCTTCTTAGCCCCCCTGTCTCTAATCGCATCATATCCTGCAAATCGACCAGTGCCAGTGGAAAACTTTGCAAAGGCATCCTCCACCTCATCAAGGGATGCTCTATCTTGAAAAATCCGCCTTAATGCATCTTTCCTTCCTTGTGAAATTTTCCCATCCATGTGAGGAGGGAATTTGCGGGAAGGGTCCGCTATTCAGCCACTCATGGCTGTAGTATTTTGGGTTCAATGAGTGAGCCAAACAATGGAAAGGTATGCAATGCTTGTCCCATTCGCTGACAAGAATATCCTGTATGGTGGTGAAGAAGGCCTTTGATGATGTCTCATACTTGAGGCGCTCACTCTATAACATAATGATCCTCACAGACTCAATCATGGAATCCCATCCCTCATAAACCTCTCCTAGGATGGGTTGGTCTGTATCTGCAAATCGAAGCAAAGAAATGATAGGTTCCATGATCTGAATAAGTAGATCTACCCTCTCCCACCAAGCATCATCTAACACTGTGTCCTTCACCCTTTTTGAGGCTACTTGATCTGTCTTTCTCCAAAAAGACCAAAACTCTGAAATAACCATGGCCCCAAGAGTGGTCTTGACCCCCCTCAACCTCTTCAACATGATGAATGAAGAGGCAAACCATGTATTCACAATCTTCAACAATGATAGATTGGTGTACTCCTTGTAGATAATGAGGGCATTTGTATGATTTTGTATAAAGTTGCGGATATGCTGTGCATCCTCAATATTGCTTCCAATCAAAGCACATCAGAAGCAATAGATTTAAGTGCTAAATTCAAAGAATGGACAATGCAAGGTGTCCAAAATACTTGTGGATATTTAGCTTCCACAATCATGCCAACAACCTTGCAAACAGGTGCATTATTTGTAATGATTTGCACACAAGAATCAACACCTACATCTTCAATAACTTTAATAAACAACTCACCCATATATCATGCATCCTTGTATTTTCCAAGTGCATCTACTGATTTCAAGAAAAATGGACCATTTCATGGAAGACACCATGAAGTTGATGAGTGGGTGCCGTTCTGGATCTGTCCATCCATCAGAGACAATGCTAACCCCAGATGTTGGCCATGCTGATTTAATGGGCTCAAGCATTTTGTCCACCTCTTTCTTTGCCTTCGTCAACAATGTGGTTCTAAGCTTCTTTGACCCAAAAGCCACATACCTTAATAGATCCCCTTGAGTTAGAGCTCGACACATCTCAATAAATAAAGGTGAGCGTGCAACATTAAAGGATATGAAGTTCTGATAGAAAAAAAAATGCAATGGTGAGATCAAGCTCTTCCTGTTTCTCTTTCTGAAAAATCTTGTCCATTGGACCAAGTGCCATTGCCTTTTTTTTTTGCTGCTTCCCCCACCAAAACTTTCAAATGGAAATTTATTGCTTCTTTTCCACAAGAATGGGAGGGGCTCTTCGTTCTTGTTTTTTTTAGATGTTGCAACCACCTTTGCCATACTAATGTTGGCCTATTTTTCCATTTCCTTTCTCTTAGCTAAAGACACCTGTGGACACACTGCTATTCCACAACTTAGTAAAGCCAACAAATGAGCTTTCACACGGTAATACGTGCTCATGAAATAAGTTTTGCAATAGTTGCATTTCCAAGCAACATTGTCTCCTCCATTCATATTGCTGCCTAGTCCTTGTTCTCTCATGACATAGTTCCACAAGGGATATTTGTTATCTTGAGGCTGCTGTCTTCCTTCAACATTTGAAGCTGCTGTTGCAACCCCACTTGGAATAGAGGGAACACTTGCAGAACCTAATGAAATTGGAAGAGGAGGGGCATCTCCAATGGGGACATTCTTCCCTTCCTTTGTCCCTTCCCTGCTGCCCTTGGTTGAGCCATGAATGCTGTAAAAAAATAAAGAAAAAATGCACAAATATGTAAAACAAATGCACTTGCAAACTGTTGTAATAAAAATGCAAAAAAAATAGAGTGAAAATGCACTTATCTATTGCTTGAATCGCCTCCAACATGCTCCCACACCCTTTGCTCTTCGCTCTCACACACTCACAACAAATCCACAACAAGAGAGAATGACTTTGGTGAAGTTAGAATGGGCCAAATCGCCCTTTTATAGTTGCGTAGAGGTAAAAAACACGTGACATATGTCTTGGAATCGGGACACGATCAGACACGATTTGGAGGACACGTTTCCCACCGAATCATGTATGATTCGCCTGATTCAGGACACGTGAGGCCTGGCAACGAACCTAGCCTGGCAACGAACCTAGTTTCTTAGCTTGGAACCTTTTAAAGAACCCATTTTTGAATTTCCTCCAATTGATAGTAAGTGTTGTCTTTTTCCACCACATATACCAATTATATGCTTCGCCTTCCATTTGCATGGATGCATGTCTGATCTTTTCGTCATCATTGTCAATAATATATATTATATATTAACTAAATAATATATATATTTATTGTTTTAATTTATATATATATTATAAAACTTAATGATACAAATATAATATATAATACTTAGGAGATGTAACAGTGGTGAATTATTTAGGCTTATAATGAAAAGGGGATATATATACTTAATGAAAAGGCTTAAACAATGAACGATGTCAGTGCATAATGAAGGGTTACGAACTTGATAGCGCGACGGGAGTTAATGGAAAAGTGGACGGCAGAGCGACAGCACGGTCGATGGTCGAGGAAGATAGCGGAGGAGTGTAATGACAATGAAATGGAAGGTGGACCGAGGAAATAAGGCAATGGAAGATGCAGGGAATTGGTCAACGAAAGACGCGGGGAATTGGTGGATGCGGTGGATAGCGGAATGAAGCGGATGGCAACAGACGAAAACAGAGAGGCAGACTACAGCGAACGAGCAAGGATGCAAACAACAACGGAGTGATGAGGGTGAACATCACTGGAAAAAACCGTGACCTTTCAGCAATGAAGAGCGCCTGCTCTGATACCAGATGGGGCAAACACGCCAATAATTGACAGAAGACATAATTTTATTAATACTTGAATGAATGATTGATTGATGTTTACAATTGTGGGAGGCCCTAGCTTAAATACAACCTTGGGTACCTCTCGGTGAGATCATGCCCTTTACCTAATTACTTACTAGTTACGAACTTGTTGAATTTTATATAACAAGAACAAAAAAAAATGCACAATTCATACGAGAACACAACAATTTTTTCTAGGGAACCCAACTGGGAAAACCCTCACTTGAGAATTTTATTGAAGAATGAACAATAGATCTCTTACAAATACACTTTCTTCAATAGAGAATACAATGACCTCTCAGCCTTAATCTAGGCTTGAAACAAGCTGCAAGATGCTGACCCTGCTTCCCTAAATCTATGTTGTGCACTAGAGGCCCGAATTCCTCGCGCAAATCTGGCTCCTGTTAAATAAGGAAATTCCCTATTTCTATGCACACTTCTAAGGAATCTTCCTCCTTCAACAATTCACACAAAAAATCCCCTTGGTGTCTTTCTCACACAAGCTCACACAAAATTATGATACAAAGTGTGCCTTCATTCCTTCTTTTATAGCAATTCGAATGACTAAGTTTAGTGATTTTTCTAATTAAGGAATGATTTTGTGATTGATTGAGTTAACTAAGTGAAAACTCACATGCAACTTATCTTGTCTCAAATCTAAGACTTGAAACTGAACCGCTCGTCCTTTTCCTCAATCAACTCGTACTCGAAGACAAGTAACTCGTCCTTTCACTCGAGCTTATTAGTTAACTGCCTTATAGCTCGTCCTAATTTTTAGGGAATTTCCTATTTTTAGGAAATCGAGCATGCTAAAGAAGGAACTCGAATTTGACTCCTTGAATTAAGCACAAATCAAGGAATCAATTTCTTGCTACATTTTCAACAAATGTGACACCCCCCACCCCCCTAAAGTGGGTATATCGGGGAATAATACACTATCTTGCAAGAAAGTAAGAATGATAGGTTAATTTGCATGTAGGTTTAGAAACAAATTAGAGGTTAATTTATCTTCATTTTCCATTAATTAGGTTTTTTTAGATTGCCTATAGGTCCCTTGCCCCTCATGGACACTTGGGTTTTTCTGCAAGTTTCCGGTACTGGTACGCGGATAGTTCAGGAGTTTCATGCAAGAGCACTGTAATAATTTATTTCTTTACTTGGTCCTTTTTCATTCTTATTTTAAAATTTATATGATATAATGTATTAAGTATGGTATATATCTCTACCATTTGTTATGTAACTTAGCTTTAGATTATATATTTGTTTGCTAGATCAGTATTCGTTATAGGTATGTTCTTATTACCTCTCCGAACCAAGGTGAATTTAGAATTCGTAACCTAACTGATAAGGTGGATAGCAGCTTCAGTATACACATTTGGCACTTGAAAATACAATGTTTTGCTGAACTGGATGGCAACAGTGAATAATACTCCAACAGCATCTTGTTTAACAAATGGTAGAGATATATACCATACTTAATACATTATATCATTTAAATAACCTAACTGATAAGGTGGATAGCAGCTTCAGTGTACACATTTGACACTTGATAATACAATGTTTTGTTGAACTGGATGGCAACAGTGAATTATACTCCAACAGAATCTCGTTTAACAGTACATGGATGCCAAGATTCTCCAAATTTTCCCAATTATTTCTGATTATTGTTGATTCAATCTTTATGGGACCCTTGTGGATTAATTGCTGATTATGATTATTTCATCTACTGTCTGAAAAACCTAGCCTACAAATTTCAAGCATGTTACTGTTGATTCTCGAGTCTTTGTAGATGGGGATATCTGCATTGTTTCAATCAGTTCAGCATGGTCTTTATTGAGTTGGGCATATTTACTTTATTCCTTGTTCATTGCCCATATCAATTCTTTTGAATGTTGGTCATGTTCTTTGTTGATTGGCAGCGGATTGTCAGCCTGTTAAAGGTTATTCAGTGTGGAGTCCATGTCAATGATTTTTAGCAGATTAGATTTTCCTTTAACACTAATGCAGCATGATTTTTGTGCATATTCTGCTCTATCTATGTGATTTGTTATTGTTTTCCAGCAAATTACTCTTGCTATTTACTATTTCGCTTTCTACAGAAAACATTCATCATCTATTTACAATATATTTATGACCTTGCTTGTGTGTGTGTATTCTTCATGGACTTGGCATATTTAGGTTCCTTGTGTAGAGGTGTGTTCTCCTAGGATTTTCATCAAACTTATGGTCCTTCCATAAGGTGGTGGTATTTCCCAAGTCTATTAGGTGCATAAAATAGGAATAAAAGTGTTGCAGATTGATGTTTTTAAATGCAATGCATCTAACTATAAAGTTGATTAAAGCATGTAATATATATATATATATATATATTTAAAATATATCGAGTGTGGTCCCAGTGCTTATATTTATTATTAACGTCAGAAATTGGACTGAATATTAGATAGAAATATGCAGTTGAGCGACCCTTTGGTGGCAGCACATGTAATTATTAAGTGGTTCATTCTTCTAGAAACTTGTCAAAACAGTTAAAATTCAAACTCAACTAGTTAAAACTCATCTAAGGAATTGTTCATTCCTCATTTTCCTTTGAAGTTTGCTTACTTTTTCCTATGAAAATCATGATATTATCTAGGATCTAAATTGTATGCATACTTTCAAATTGTTTCTGATTGAAAACTTCGCATATGATGACTGCAGAAAAATTGGAACTTGTTTAGTGTCAATGTTGCAATGGCAGGGACTGGCCTCTATCAGCTTTCACGGAAACTCAGGTTTGTTTTTTTCACTTGCTTACAATTCACAGCATGTAATTGTTGATTGAAGTAGAAATAGAGGAAGATTTTCTTGATATAGTAGCAATATTCTCGAGAAAATTCAAGAATTCGTGTTATGTAACTTAATTGTATGTAATAGCAGGGAGACATGTCTCATGAGGTTGGGTACATGTCTCGGAGACATGATAAATCTCCCTGAAGACTCCTACTATCCCCTGGTGTATTCCAGAGCATCCTGATGTCTCCCTCGATTTCTTTATGAAAAACAAAAGATAGGTAAAAAGCTCAATTAGAAAGAGAAAAAAGGCTAGCCAAACACAAATTGAATTGGAAGAGAGCATAACTATTAGTAATAAAAATCATTTATGTGGCAATGAGATGGCATGATTGATCTACACCCCATTACAAAGAGTCTTATCCAGAGCTAAGAGTGATGAGATCCTCGAGAGTGCCTTGATAGACAACTTAGAAGATTCAAAGAATAAACTCGAATTGAATGAAGCAAATATTGAGATGGAGACCTGATTTTTGGTTTGAAAGCTGAAATACATAGTCCTTAAAGTTTTGTAACTTGGATATTATCTTTGTAAAATAGATTATAGTTAGACACTTATTGGACATGTCTATCTTTGATTACAACAGAATATTATGATATAGACAATTAATTGTTCATTGTTTATCAACTTATGATTTTGAAATCTGAAATTTGAAATTTTAATGTATTTTAAACTTTTGAAATTTGTGTCTCCTTTGATGTACTTGTATGTCCACATTAATTGGTTCTATTCACCCTCTCATTTTGGCCTTAACGTTCGAATATTATTGGGATAAATGTTTCAAGCATATTCTTATTGAAGTCAAAGTGGGGGAAACAAACTAAAGATGAAAGGGAGGACTATGTAACTTGAAGTTTGAACAATGCTATCAAAGGCTCTTATTTCCTATGTTGCTCAAGTTTTTGGAATGCAGGAATGTCTACAAAGAGGATACAAGCCTTTGAAATGGCTGTAAGTTTTTCCCAAAGTTGCAGGAAAGAACATGTTGGGAGTGGCAACCATATATATATATTAGAAAAACAAAAAATAGGTGAAAATGGGGGAGTCCTACACATTCGTGGGCCCTCTGATGCTCTTTAAAACACGTGTGGCCATTAATACCTACTAAGATTACTAAGGGACAGATATTAAAACAAAATTTGGGGGCCTGGTTTACTATAGTCAGATTGGGCCATGATGGGGAGAGTCCAGACCTTGCTTTTCCAATGTGTCATCCGCTGCAAATGCACAGTTCTGCAGCCCGTTATTCAGGCAGAGTTTGGGGTCCACCCATTTCATCTTGATTCTTGAGTTCATTTTCTGTTTGGGCTCTTTCTCGGGAGAGAGAGATACCCCTATCTTGCACTTTGTTCTTCGGAGGTCATTGCTTCAGACACCTCCTCAGGTTGTGTTCGTGGATGGTTTGCAGAGGCATCTCAGCTCCTTTAGTCAGTGACCATCTCCCCAGAGCGCCTTCCTCCATTTAGTTTTTCCCTTGATAGACCAACATATTTGTTACTGACTCGACATATACGAAATCAGGCCATCAAAGAGGGTATCTACAAATTATACATTTAGGTCACTTGGACATCCTCGGTGAGACTTGGCTCAAAGATGTCTTTCTACCTAGACCACTTTTTGGAGCTACAGAATGGCCTCATTGTCCTCCCCCCTTATACTTGCAGGCATTGGATACACTCCCTTAGGATCCCACTGGGGTAGCTTCGAGTTGGGTCCCATCAGCTTCAGGTGGAGACAAATCACCATATAGCATAATTTTATAGGGTTTGCCAATTGTGCCACCTACACGAGTTAGAGATCGAGATACACCTCAATTTTTGCTGCCCCATACACTATGAGATCAAAAGACAATATCATTGCCTATATAGCGGTTGGGGGGCTTCCTTTCCACATTCTTTCGCTATTGGGGCCAGAGATGCCTAACACTTTCCAGCACAAATATTTTCTGCCACAGATCCTAGATGTTGCATGCCATAGCATGTCTAGGTACAAACAGGAGGCTCACCTCCTACTTTTAGGCGGTCTTGTCAAATTGTAGCAACAAGTGACATGCCATATCCTGTCTGGGAACAAATAGGAGGCTCACCTCCTACTTTCAGGTGGTCCCTTCAAATCGTAGCAACAAGTGACAAGGCAAGTCTCATAATTCCCTCGGTTATAGAGCTGTGAGACTGCGTAAATCTCTTTCGCCGACTTCGTTGAGTTTATCATCATGGTCACTCTAGAGATGCCAACCCATACATTAGTCCACACTTCCACTGAGGACCGATGGTACCAGTTCCAGACAGATCTAGAGTTGAGGCCGTTCCACTCGTCTACATAGTTTGGTCTCCCAGAGGATCAACTAGAGATCTATTTAGAGTTTCTTCCCTTCGACCTTGGATGTTAGAAGTATCCCTAGCTCCTACATCCCCCCCCCCCCCCCCCCACCCATTTTGATTGTACATATATGCCCATCTCTGGTAACTCTAGTAGACTTTGTAGGTGAGCTAGAGATTAGCTTGCCCTCCTCACCCTCAGGCATCAAGTCTCGACGACCTTGATTTCACTAGATTCACGACCTTGTTACTTACACTGGGAGGCTCCCTTATTGTAGACCTCATTCCTTCCCTATGTTTTCTTTATCTATGTGTGCATTTCTTTTTAGCAATATATGTGTATATTTCTTTTTAGCACTCTTTTTCGTTTCCTCAGAGTTGCATTTACACTCCCACTTTATATTCAGATTGGATGTACTTTTCAGATGCATTTAACCTAATAGTAGTTAGATGAGTTTTGTAACTGCATTGACTTAAAAAATTTACAATGACATGGTGTAATGGGCAATGAATCAAAATGAAAAGATGAACAATGAAGGTACTCTTTAGACTTAAGATAGGAGGGCCGTTAAATCAAAGGACTTCATACACTTTCAGAAAATTGAATAGATACCATTAAAGGTGCAAATCGATGGTCCAACTAAGACCATATGAGTGAAGACCATACAAATACAAAGACTCATAAAGGTACATCCATATTTTCCAAAGTTGAGGTAATTTGTGCCTCTTGTGGTTCGAATCACGTGGAATGTTAGGGGAACAAAATTGGGTATGGTATGAATTTCACCCAAAAGCTTCTACCATGTTCTCAAAGCTATTGGAATTGTTACCCAGCAAAAAGTGGGTAACCACTAGGAGAAATTTTTTCTCCTCATTTGACACCTAGCCAACCAACAACCCCATGATGGTCAGTGCAAAACACTATGCCAAAGTTCTCCACCTATTGCTGCGGTCAGATCTCTGGTCTAGTGGGACCTCCTCTGAGGATTTAGGGTTTAGGAAGGGCACTACTAGGGAGACACTCATTGATATAACATGTCCAAGGTAATCCATAGTTACCACTTTCCATGTCTCCTAGTTATCCATCTCCATTCTTTTGGCTGGTAGCTATTGATCATTGCTATTGACATTCTATATCCACATTTTAATTTAAGACTCATAAGCATGGTCCCAGAAGTTGATGCAACTAAAAGAAAGTTACAAGCATATAAAGCCACAATGAAAGAAAATTTAAAATGCAAAAGATGGGTTGGATAGTCTTCAGTGCATGGGAAAAATCCTAGCGTGATCTCTACTCCCCTCATTAAACATCACCTAGTTCCTCAAGCATTCGTGCTTCATCTAAAGAAAGGTACTTGTGAAAGTCCTAACCTTGATGAGCGAGAAATTGCTACAGCTTAAGAGGGTATTGGAAAAATCTAAAAGCTAGTTTAGGCTCCTAAGCTATGCACCAAATAAAGACAAATCATTAAAGTAAAAGACACACCAAAGGGGTGGAAAAAGCAGGTTGTGTAAAGGGGTAACTTATGCCACCACGATTACTCTCTCCTTACATCTATACACTTAAGATTTTAGACCCTTATTAGTTGGTCTCATGGTTGTGGCACCTGCCTTAAGTCTGTCCTTCTCTGTAACCACCATTATCACACACACCTATGGATTGATGGGTTGACCTGGGACATGTCACTACACGGGTTGGAAACACCTAATAGTTCCAGAGCTCAGATGAGGATGATTTGACTTAGGAGGGCTTGCACATTCTCCTTGGACACCAACACTTACCTTGCATGATGTCATGTTGCCCCCAAAAGCGCTAGAAGGGTGATGTAGGCCTCTTTATTGATGACATCATGGTTGAGGAGGCACTTTGTGGAGATGTACCCATCGTTTTGAGGGTTTCTTGGAGTGAGGAACACTTATGGAGCTATTTATAACTTGCTTGATGGATCTTGACCATTTCTAGAGGATGATGTCATGGTGGAGGCATTCATTTCCCACATGAGTGAGCTATTTCTGGAATTTTGTTATGTTTTTGAGATATTTTAAGGTTGGCTTGTGACCTTTTGAGCTTGTTGAATGCTCAAGTGAAGCTTTAGGGGTTTTTCTTGTAAAATTAAGCAATTGAGACTTAGTGTTCCTCATATAAATAGTGGGAGGTCTCATTTCTCGTGGATAATCATTCATTCATCACACTTTCCTCTCTTTGGAAGTGCACATTAGCTCCTTGTCTATTCTATGTGATTTCTATGGTCCAAATTTCTCTTGGAGGTGGAACTTTTTCTTGAAGTTGGTTCTCTGGGATTGATTGAAGAGATTCTCGTGAAATGTTTGTAGCTTTGTTGCATATCTTCTATATTTTTCATGTTATATTGTTGAAAATAGGGTTTCTACATGTGCCATGATATATCTATATATACATATATATTATTAAATATTTGTTTATATATATATATATATATTGGTTTATTATAAAATATTCAAGACGAATATCTATCTATCTATATATATTTGTTTTGAATATTTAATAATAAACCATTGCATATATCTCCATATATCTGCAAGTCATATATCTCCATTGCATATCTGCAATAGTCCACAATATCCTTATAGTCTCTATCATCCTCCTCTACACCAACATCCTCAAAAGAAGCACTCGGGCCTCCCATGTCATCACACTGTTGGTGAAGGTATTCGGATGAAACCTTCTGATACTGCTTTGGATTGGGAGAAGATCCACCTCCTTCTTCCCTACCTTCATTCTATCTCACATTGCTCAATGAAACCTGTGTAATCAAGTCCACAAGCTTCCTTTCTTCCTGTCCTTGAGATAGGTTGTCCCCCACCTCAATCATTTGCATATGAGGGTCTCTCTCATATAATACCACCAGTGAGATCCTTGGGTAGCACCCCAAGCGACTCTTCCTCCTTAATGGTACTATCTTTGTTGTTTGGTATGCTAAAATCAAGAGTTGATCTTGGTTCATCATAAGGAGTGGCTGCCCAAGTTGAATTGGACTAATGCGATCATGGTTGGGGAGCACATGGATGAGTAGATTTTCTTGTGGTGGAACCTCAAAAATTGGGACTAACTTTATGAAGTGTTTAACAAAAGATTGGTCACTATCAAGGAAGGCATGCAATTCTTAGCCAAGTTCCACGAAGCCAAAATGATTGACAATGAGAGTGTCAAGATTTCACTCAAATGTTTGACAAGTTGCTTAAAGAGTTACTCGAGTTGTACAAGCTTGTTGAGCAAATCATCCTTGCATTATATGTTGATGCTTTATTGAGACACATCTTATGCATTGAAGGACAAGGATTGACCAAGCCAAGGCCTTTGCTACATCGAGCGCAATTTGGAAACATCTAAAATTGACTTACTTTCATATCCCCGAGCCAAAGTCGAAGTCAAACCTAAACCTTCTACTGAAGTCGACCCCACTTTGTAAGCCTTTGCCCAGAAGTTGGACAAGATTACTAGTGAATTGATGTAGGGGCAAATGGCTATGATGAACAAATTCACAATCTTAGATAAAGAAATAGGGTCTTGGTAGAGTTGTCCTCCTAAGCCTCAATTCAATAATGATAGTCCCCCTAAAAGGAATCTTAGTAGTGGCAAGAACACCTCTTAGCAAGTTGTGCGTAACCCCCTGGCTTGTACCCACATGATTAATCAAGATGGCTTCCCTTGCTGTCAAAAGTGTAATGATTCCCATAGTGAAGAAGAGTGCTCTTAAATCAGATTGAAGAAGAGGATAGCCCAAAGCATTTGGACTTGATCAATGACTTCCTTTCACTACTTTGTTTAATGATATTTCATCCCTTCCTCAACAACAACTTGAAGTACTAATCGAACAACTAGATAAAGAATGTGATGGGCTTGTTAATGTTATCGAAGCTAGAAATAGGGTCTTGGTAGAGTTGTCCTCCTAAGCCTCAATTCAATAATGATAGTCCCCCTAAAAGGAATCTTAGTAGTGGCAAGAACACCTCTTAGCAAGTTGTGCATAACCCCCTGGCTCGTACCCACATGATTAATCAAGATGGCTTCCCTTGCTGTCAAAAGTGTAATGATTCCCATAGTGAAGAAGATTGCTCTTAAATCAGATTGAAGAAGAGGATAGCCCAAAGCATTTGGAATTGATCAATGACTTCCTTTCACTACTTTACTTAATGATATTTCATTCCTTCCTCAATAACAACTTGAAGTACTAATCGAACAACTAGATAAAGAATGTGATGAGCCTGTTAATGCTGTCGAAGCCAGAAATAGGTTCAAAGGGTTGCATTATACTAGGAAGAATAATGGGCCAAACCACCTTGAAACAAGTAGTAGTGTCGTTCCCCAGAGAAAGGTGGTTAAAGCACCTCTTCCCAAGACTGCTCCCTCTAATAGCAATAATGGGGTATCATTAGATGTATTTTTCGAAGGTGTCCTAACTAAAGTGAATGTGCTTGTCCCACACTTGGAGCTTGCAAAGCTTGAACCTTAAAAAGTTCAAGTTAGGAAAATCCTCAACCTAGAAAGGGAGCCTGAGGTACCTTGAATGATATTACAAAACACATATTATGATTGGAAGAATGGAGGACATGCACTTTTCTTGTTGTCTCTAGTAATTAATAACTTGATGTTGCACAATTGTATGCTCGATTCTAGAGCCTTTGTTAATGTCGTGCATTTAAGAGTTATGAACCAATTGGAGCTAGGCCTTACATAAATGTGCGTGGCTTTGACTCAAAGTCCATTCTTGTGCATGGTTTTTATTAAAGATGTTAAGGTTGCTTTGGTTGTTGATGAAGACATAGTTCTGTTAATGGATGTAATAGCCATTGATGTTCCTGATGTTTGGGGCATGCTCTTATCAAGAAAATGGTCAGCCTCTGTTGGTGGGAATTTATAGATGGTTCTATCTTATGCTGCCATACTCATGACCGATGGAAAACCATTTATCTTGTATCAAGAGCCACATAGGGAAGAGCATGTTGAAGACATCGATCCTTTCCCTTTCCCTATTACCTCTGGAAAGCATAGCAAGGTGGAATAGGACTCGAAGCCTTTAAGCCGATAATCCATACTTAGGGTGCTGTTCCACTTTGCATGTCTCCCAGTTATCCATCTCCATTCTTTGGGTTGGTAGTCATTGATCTTTGGGATTGGCACCCGATAACCACATCCTCGAGTCAGGGCCCGAAGACATGGCCTCGAAGGTTGATGCAACTAAAAGAAAGTTCAAAGCATATAAAGCCACAATGAAAGAAAATTAAAAATGCAAAAGATGGCTAGGACAATATTTAGTGCGTGGGCAAAATCCTAACATGAGCTCTACCCCCTTCATTAGTCATCACCCAATTCCCAAGCATTTAATGCTTCATTTAAAGCCATCCTTGACGAGCAAGAAATTGTTACATCTTAAGGGGTTATTCAAAAAATATAAAAGCAAACTTGGGCTTCTAAGCTATGCACCAAATAAAGACAAATCATTAAAGTAAAAAGGCCACCAAAGGGGTGGAAAAAAAGGCCAAGGAAAGGGGTATCTCATGCCACCACGATGGGTCTCTCCTTATATTTATACGCTCATGATGTTGGACCCCCATTAGTTGGTCTCATGGCTATGGCACTTGCCTTGAAGTCTTTCCTTCTTTGTGACCACCATTATCACACACGCCTATGGATTGATGGGATGACCTAGGACATATCACTCCACATGGGAGATGGAAACACCTAATTGGGTTGTTGACCTAATCATCCCTAATTGGGATGTGCATTTAGATTTTACTTCTGCCAAAGTCTGAAAAAGAAGTGCAACAAAAGGATGTTTCAACAACTAAGGGAAGTGTATCAAACACCCAGTATAAGCAACAACCATTACATGTGGAATCTTGAAAAAACTGTCTTAGAAATGAATGAAATGCCAAATTGCATATCAATAAGGATCGATGATGAATTTGGGCCAAAAAACAAAGGACTAATTCTGCCATTCTTAAAAAGACAAGGGGAGCAAGATACTCTGATGATACTCTCTAGCACAGTTCATCACATGAATAATGGACTAATTGTCTGCCATTCTTTAAAAGACAAGGGGAGCAAGATGACAGGAGAAGCATTATTGAAAGGAGTAGCACTATGACAGGAGGAGCATGAAGATAAAGAAGAGCATGATGACAGGGAGAGGTATTCCTGGTCATTGATGACAAAGGGGGAGAGAAAGAGGCAAAGTAGAACAAGTCATCAGTTGAGGGGGAGTTGCTTATATGTTTGGAGTGACATCCATTGTTGCAAATGTTTTACTTAGGATGTTGCCATCAATGATAAAGCGGGAGATTGTTGAGATGTTGTCATTGATGGCAACGAGTTAATGATAAAAAGCAAAAGCAAGGAGTTCAACATGAATTTGTCTAGGAATTTGTGCTTGCTAAGGTGTAGGGATGGCTAGAATAAAAAGTTTTGAATATAGATTGTGCTTTATTGTGCCTTATCTCTGTGATGCATTCCTTATTGATATATAAATTAATTAAAACCAAGTTTTAATTAATTAATTACTAAAATGCCCAAATTACAAGATGGCTCAAGCAAGGTTTATTTAAGTTTTAATGATTTTTTTGTGGCCTACATGAGTCAGCCTACCTGAACACCCCCTAGAGACGTGACCCTTCACAATAGGGCTACACCATTGTAAATATAAATTCATCTTCCCCATTTTGTGACAAGAAATTCGCATATTTGAGGAACCAATTCGACTGAAAAAAGCAAGGGATTAGTTCAAGAATTTGGTGATAGTAAGAGTGTATTTTTGGGCCCAAAGTAAAGGAATATTTTTCTATTGAAGATCAGATCTTTGTGGTATAGTTTGGAAGACATTTCAGCCTCTCTATGGCTAGCGAAAATCAAACCTGTGGTAAGACCTTTGAATTGTAACATTTTGCCCTCTAGACAGATCCTGTAGCTCGGCCTTGAGGAACGAAATTCAAACATGTAGTAAACTTTGAGTTTTGGCCCTTGGAACAATGATTTATGAGCAGCATATTCGGCCTACCTCAAACTTGGGAACTAAGCACAACTTCGGTCCTCTCATAACACAATGTTTCGGGCTAGTTCAATACTGCACAAGACTAGACCTCAGCACCTTTGTTTGGATTACGTTTTGGTTAAATTTATGATTTGGATCTATGTTGCAGGAAATGACCCCCAAGGTGGTGTCCCTGTACCCAAAACTCGACGAAACACCGAAACGTGACCGAAACGCGGTTGAAACATCTAGGTGGCGTTCCCTAATTTGGAAACACCACCTAAACGCTGCTGAAACGTTTCTATGGCGTTTTGGCCCAATTATTCCCCGGTTTCGGCCAATTTTGCCCCATTTCCATTAATTTTTTGCTTTTGTGGGCTCACTCAAACAACCAAGAAGGTTTTGGGGCTCTTCTATGGCCAAAATAGATTTAATATAACACTAAATTTTATATCTAATCACTCCACAAACTAATTTATCTCTAATCAATCCACTCTCTAGTTCTGCTAAAAAAGCAACTTGTTCTATTTTTGTTAATGAAAATAAGGATTAGGATTATAAGATATGTAATTTTACTTGTCATTAGCATATGTTATGTTTCCTTTTCAGAACATATAGCCATGCATAAAAGCTGATTTTGGATGTAAAGCCTCAAGTATAAAGGCTGATTTTCGAATCTTGGATGTACAACCTTATTTATAAATGATAATTTGGATTTTGAATCATTTAATCATATATGAGAGTTAACATAGACTGGGTTTTCCTTCTAAAGTGTCATTTATGTGTCTCATTCTTTTTTTTCTTGCAAGATGCATTATTCACTTAGTTATAAAAAAAATGTGTACACACACACACACATATATATGATGTTTCACCCGACGTTTCCATTTTTTTGGGGGGGGGGGGGGGGGTTCGAGTTTCTAGCCATACCCATATTGGAAACTTCCAAACGTTTCAGTGTTTCGTGCAACTTAATTTGGATCTTAGTTTTTTTTTTTTTTTTTGCAGAGTACGACGTTCTTGTGAACAGACCTAGAGTATATAATAGGACACTATCACAGTCTTGTCTCGGCCCTATGGAAACAATAGATTTGACTCTAAAAGAATTGCAGGACTCGACCATGTGGGGGTAGAACCTAGCCCTGTGAGCCAACAAAGACTTGACCTTGTTGGGAACATGACTTTGACATTATTAAAAGCAGACATATGGAATATTGAGTGGTAGACATCCGGGTTAATTAAAGAAGATTTGAACTTAACAGTTGAGAGCAGAGTTTGGGCTTTCTCTTGGACAAAACTAGGCCTACTGAAGCAACCTTATTAAATGCTTGTTAAGGCAGATTTAAACCTTTGTTGGAGTAAACCTGGAGCAAATATGAAGAGCCTTGGAGACATTTTTCATGAACCTTAAAGACTGGCTGGAGTTGACCATGTAATGAAGTGTCTTGAAAGAATTTGTTGAAGTGCGTCTTGGAGTAGTTTGTAAGGTGTTGTTGGAGTAGTAACATTGTTGAAGAATCCTTCAAGACTAGTTGGATAAACTTATGGAAGTCTTGAAGAAAACATTGAAGCCACCTTGAAGAATTGAAGCAGAGTAAGAGGGTTGGAGCCCTAGAGGATTGGAGTCCTCGCACAAGGTTGGAGCCTTGTGGAAAACTAGGTTAGAGGCTGAATTGTTGGAGAGGATTGGAGTCCTCAAGTAGACCAAGTTGGAGCTTGGTGTAGTATAGGTTGGAGCTTGGTTTGAAATTGAAGATTGGGGTCTTCATCTAGGGTTGGAGCCCTGAAGGAATTATAGGTGTTATTGTACAAATTGGAACTTGGATTATTGTAAAAGAGGATTGGAGTCCTCGTCATTCTTACTAATAAATTTATTCTATTGTTATACATCTTGTGTATTGGTTAATGATCTTAATTGGCATAATTTAACAATTGAAAAGAAATACTGATTCACCCCCCTAGTATTTCCAATAGTGTATAAATCTTTTTTTAACATTAACTATAATAATTTGTATTTGTAAAATCCATGCTATGGGCACAACCAATTACATTCAAAATCGAAAGAGTTGTTCCTATCTAAATTGTTCAAAAAGAATATGAAGCTATCTGCTCTTTTTTACGAAGTTCCTCTTATATACATCCATAAGATTCTATAGTATAGTATCTATAGTAGATTCCAATAATTTTACAACATTTGGCTATCATTCTGAAAATTGAAAGCTAAAGATAAAACTAGTCATCTAAAACTATGATATCTTCCACTGGTGCTACTCAATTCAAGTTTGGAACATTAGGTGCCACCTTTTGTGTTTAGTTATAGAGGGGCTAGGAACTAGGTTCCTTGTCCTCCTTGCCAAGTAGCTTGAATTGATGCCAATTGGGAATTAATCCTAAGAATATCTTATCTTGACCCAAACCATGAATCCGACTACTCTGTGCTCTCAAAATCTCGAAAATTGCATCCAACAGGGTTGAAAATCTCTCTATCTTGAAATGAAGGGAAGTGAGCTTTGTTATGTTAGTTGGTTCCTTATAATTAATCTGCTTACCAGAGGGTCTACCTTGTCCTCTCTTGGACACCATCCTATTCGCTGTTGCAACCCTGGAAAATAGACTACCTCTTGCAATAGAGCAAATAAATTCTGATACTGGGCACAAGAGAGATAGGGAACCATATCAATGGAAGAAATATAGAGGTCGACGGGTGAGCAATGCCTTCTTCGAATTTTGAGGACCGACGAATAGTGAACCTTGAACAAATAGGAGATAGTTGTCAAACCAAAATTGCCTTGCTACAAAATGATTGTGCACGACCCCCTTTAGCGATCTACAATCATTGTAGTTGTTGTCCTTTGGTGCTGCGAGGGTGGTGGGTTGACGTTGAAGCCATGGATTGAACCTTTCGCACAGGAAACACATGGGCGATCACCTGAACTCCCATCCATAGACGTAGAGGAGTGTTCTATCTCATGATGGCGGGTTCCATAGGGGTTGGGCGAGGTTTGGGTGATTCATAATGAGGTCATGCCCTCCTTCAATAGCATGTGGAGCGCTCTTGTGCTTTGAGTTGCTTAGGGGAGAAAATAAGATGGTCTGTTTTTGATTTTATGTATAAATCCAACTTAGGAGCAATATGTTTTTCAGCATCCTATAGAGTATCACGAAGCCATAGAGGCCTTTTCCTATATGGAGGAGGATCTAATGGATCCATAGGCTCAATAGGTTCATCTAGGTCCTCATGATCAAGTTCATGGGTAGAGGGATCCACATCATCATTTGTTTCTTTAGAAGAGATAGAATGAGGACTAATTCTTACCTTTTCAAGAGTTGCATGTTCATCAAATGTTACATCTCTGTTGAAGTCTGTTGTTCTTTGACTGGGTATATAAATTCTAAATGCTTTAGAATCTTCACAATATCCCACAAACATACCTTTCTTACCTGAAGCCACAAGCTTTTTCCTCTTTTCTTTTGGTACATGAAAATAAATAGGACAATCAAAGATCCTTAAATCACTGACATCAGGTTTCTTGTCTGTGAATACTTCTTCAAGAGTCTGTCATATAATGCTCGATGAGGAGTCTTGTTCTGTACATATACTACAATATTGGCAACTTCTCCCCATAGGAACTTTGGCACATTCTGATCATGTAGCATGGCACAAGAAGCCTCCATGATAGTTCTATTCTTTCTTTCTGTGACACCATTCTGTTCAAGATTATATGGTACAATGGTCTCTTTCTTGATATCGACTTCTTTGCAAAAGTCAATGAATTCATTTGAAATGAATTCTCCTCCGTTACTGATCTGAAGACTTCGATTTTCTTTCCTGTTTGGTTTTCAATCATTGCTTTAAAATTTTTAAACATATTAAAGGCTTCATCTTTGTGCTTTAGAAAGTATATCCACGTTTTTCTAGAGAAATCATCCACAAAGGTGATATAATACAAATATCCACCTATGGATGTCACTGGCATAAGTCCACACAAATCTAAATGAATTAGCTGCAGGATGTCATGGGATTTGGTACCGCTAGAGGGAAAAGGCCCTCTCGTTTTCTTTCCACTTTCACAACTAGGGAAAACACCATCATGTTTTGATTGGATTTCTAGCATTCCATAAACCATCTTATTTACTTTGGCCAGTGCCTTATAATGAAGATGAGAAAATCTCTGGTGCCATAACTCGATTTTATTGAAATTGCATTCTTGAGCCATAGCTTTAATAGGTCTCCCATTGACCTTGTAAAGCCCTTCGACTCTCGATCCAAGAGTAAAAGCATTTTTCATGTTTGTTTTCTCTGGCCAGGTTAACACCTTTCCTTTTATAAAAGCCACTTTCATTCCTTTATCTTCTAGGGCAGATATAGATACAAGATTTTTCTTTAGACCAGGTACATATAAAACATCTTGAAGGTGAATAGTTTCTCCAAGATCCAAATCAAAAGAAACTGAGCCAAACCCTTTTACAGGGTGTTATCTCCAAGCATAATGTTTAAACCAGGCTCCCTCTCAACCAAATTAGAGAGGATTTCTTTATAACCAGACAAGTGCCTAGAGGTACCACTATGATACTATCCACTAGCCAACTATCTAACTAATTTGGAGGAGAAGCACTAGACAAAGCTGAAATTAGAAAGTACATAGATTGAGAACCAACGACATTATTTTCATACCTTGTATTTCTCTATCTCTTTTAAGGACAAGGCTCTTGATCACGATCACTGCGAGCATTGCTTCTTCCTTCATATCTTCTTCCTCCATAATTCCTCCTTTTTCGACCAAGAGATTGATTATTGTAGTTGCAACTTGCTGCTATTCCTTTGATTATAAGAGGATCTTCTTTTTGGACAATCTCAAGCACAGTGCCCATACTGGTGACAGTTAAAGCATTTAACATTCCTCATGCTCTTCTTGAAAAACTTGGGTTTGGACTTTGGCTTAAAAGAGTTTCCCTTTCCTTTCTTCTTTGCTTGTGTAGCCAAGGCAGATGGTTCTCCTTCTTCATGTCTCTGAATTCCGCCACTTGAAATTATCCTTGATTCTTCTTGCTTGCATCTTACGATCAATTCATCAAAAGTTGGCAGAACATTGTTATTGCTGATAATAGTAATAAATACTTCCCAAGCTGCAGGAAGTCCAACAAGGGCTGTAGCCTGTGTGTACAAATTCCCTATCAGATAGGGGCTCTCCAACGGACAAAATTTGGTCCTTGAGTTCAGTCATCCTTATAAAATAAAACTGAATAGATTCTCCCTTATTCAATTTGATATCTTTGAGGTGTTTCTTCAGGTCAAGGACCTGATTCAAATTTTGGACTTCAAACATGCCAACAATCTTGTCATACATTTCCTTAGATGTCTTCAGTTTGGAGATACACGTAAGAAGATGGTCTTTCAAAGAAACAATGATAATTTTGTGGGCTTTGTCTCACCTTTCTTGTATCTTGCTTTAGTGGCAGCAGAGGCATTTTTAGGAGGCTGGGGTACACCTCCTTGGACATACTCTATAACATCTTCTCCATCCAAGTTGGTGTCTAGTATGAGTTTCCAAGCAACATAATTTGAGGCCCCTGTCAATTTATCACTGTCCTTGAAGAAGGATGTAACCATCTGAACTGATCTACTATTGTATTTTGAGTAGCAAATAAGGTCTTTCAACAGATAATTGCCTTAAGCTTACTGTTCTTGAGCTTGTCTTCACCACAACTCTGAGACCATGTTAAATTTTGCAGATTTAAAATTCAATTTTTGAGATCATAAACCATAGAAGACAGTCAATGAACAATAAGACATAGGATTTGGTCCAAGACCAAGGAAAAACCCCACTATGGGGGAAAACCCTTTTTAAAATGCTCTTCTATTAGATCATCTTCAAATATTCAGCAAAGATACATAATCAGAGTACAAAACCCTTTTACAAATAACAATAATAACAACCCTTTTTAATATGACAACTTCAAAATACCACCACAAGCCACTAAAGGCTTCCAAAACAAGAGCAATAGACACAAGTAGTGAAAAAAGTGCACAAGTACGAGAGCTAAATACTGAGAGCAATATTCTCCAAATGCAAGATCAAAATGCTACTGAAGCGAGGGCAATATACCAACAATCAAACTCCGGTGCAAAAGCAATATCAAGAATAGAATATCTCTGGAGCGAGATCAATACAAGAGCTAAATACTTATGGTGTGAGAGCAATACCAACTGCACTAATACTTCTCTGGAGCGAGAGCATTAACAACATCAAATAACAAAAACAGAAATCACTGGTGCGAGAGCTAAACGAGAGTTCTGAGACCTGTCAATAGATCTGCCAAATGATAGATCTGCCAGATAATAGATATGCCAGTTAATAGATCTGCCAAACAATAGATTTTCCAATGATGATAAGAGATCTGAAAATATGCAATAGATCTGCTACTGATAATAAGAGATTTGCTATTTGATAATAAGAGATCTGGCATGATAAGCGATCTGCAAATCTGCAATAGGTCTGCTACTGATAATAAGAGATCTGTGACTGATAATAAGAGATCTACCAATGATGATAAGAGATCTGCAAATCTGGAATAGATCCGTGAATAATAATAAGAGAGATAAATTAGTGATGCGAGGGCTTGATCATCAATGCGAGAGCTAGATCACCAAAGCGAGAGAGACAAAAATTGATGTGTTGCAAATGAAGGCTTCTCTTCAATATATAGAAATCTTTGAGGCAAAATCCCTTCCTTGAATTAAGTGTTTTGGAAGCTCCTAGAGTGATCCATTCGAATTAGATAACTTAAGTGATTTTATTTTACACATGTCTAATTGATTTATAAAATATTTTTGAAATAACTTTTGCTCTTATGAAAAATAATTTGCTCTTGAGAAATAATTCCCTTCAAGGGTGAAAGGGGTTAACCACATAAAGTGATTTCTAGGGAAATTTTCCGTAGTTGCTAAAAAATTCAACAAATGTCACTTTTACTTTAAGAAGTTAATATGACCATGAATTGCAAAGCAATAGTAGGGCCATAGGCTTGAATAATAGGCATAAGTAGGGCAATATGGTCAAATGCTAGGCTTCCCTAGTCATAAATCATCACTTAGAAAAATAAAAAATTGCATTCATTGGGTCCTTGATAGCATTGTACAAGACATAACCAACCGGTTCAGTATTGAACCGACTATAAAATGGTCTGTTTCATTGGTCCAGACCAACTTTTCCCTTCAACTAGTCGGACTGTCCGGTTCTGATAACAATGTTTTGTGTTATGTAGTAGCCTACTAGACACAGGTCTCAAGAAATTCGATAGAGAATGCTTTCTCCTTTGTATTTGCATCATTTCTATTCTAGACAAAAGAGTGCAGAGTACCCTCACCTTCTTGTTTGGTTTTCTTTTGAAAGGGTTTCCTAAAGCATATCTTTGTGTTTATTGTTGTTTGCGAGTGATTGTGTTTACCTATTCTCTATTTTCCACATATTATCTCTTGCATGCATAAAGAACAAGACAATTAACAAATTTGGACTCTAAAAGGAATTAACCCTTCATAGATTTCGGTTTATTTTCATAGACATGTTGCGACAAATTGTCCAATGGAATATTCACGGCAGTTTACAGATCATTAGCAATTAAATTTTTTTATACTTATAGTCTTCTAGCATTTCTTATGACCCTCAACATTAATTGAATTTACGGTGACCCTCAAGATCCATTAAATTTGTTATGACCCTTGTTTAGGTTAGAGTATAAACATGTTAATGATATGGGTTAATCCTAGTACATATATTGATGGTGGGTGAAGTGGAAAGATCCCATGAGGTGGATGCCATTTCCTTGGAAAACATTGACTTCATGTCTGAGTGGAGGATGGAGACCGAGAGGCTTGTTATTGTGGAGGCGGTTAAGTAGTTAGAGGAGTATAGGTGTAGGGGTTAGAGGAGGATGAATTACAACTATTAGTGAAGGAGGAGAAGATTGAGAATAGGGAGGTTGATGTGCTAGCCTTAGTATCACCTTCTATACAATGAGATACTCAAATCCCTAGTGTCCAACTTTGGCCACACCACCTTCTAGTAGTAGACGAGTCATAGATGGAATTGATAGCTATCTGCTAAATTAATCATAGTAGATGGCTCATGCTGTTAAGATACAACTTTTATCTATTTGATAAAAGTTTGTATTATGTATTCATTTTTCAGTCTTGGCTAGACAATTATCAAGATTAGGGATCTAGTGTCATACTATCATCGACCATTAATGTTTGATGCATACTTTGGCATACTATACATATATATTGATGTTTTATTTTTCATATTTATGTGGCTTTATGATTATGTGATGTCTGTCAATCGGGTTTATCTTGCATGGTTGGGAGGAATGATTCTTATCCTACCCACCCATATTCAATTCCCGCAAGTCACATGATAAGCTTTGTTGTAATGGCTTTTGTAAAATTTCTAACCCTAGCACGTGTTTAATTACTTCCTAGCAGTTTATACAGCTCTATTGAATAATAACATAGCTAGAGTTTTAACATAAACAAAATAACCAACGGAAGCAAATTAAATACACCAATCACAGAATCACATGCACAAAGATTTATGCCCTTCAAATCTGTTCTTCATTAATAACTCGGAACTTACAAAGGCTTCTTTCCTAGGATTATGGTCCATTGATGAAAATACATACAACAAGAACTTGGATTTGATCTAGCTGATCAAATTCTGCATGGCTGGTCTAGATCTCCCTTGCTTCCCTTGCACCTTCCTTGAACCTAGCACACTTGAATGGAAGTCCTTCTCCACCCAATCACTGAGATGTCCTTCTCTCAATGTCTTGCTCTCACTCAGTATGTCTTCTCCCTTAGCCTAGTATTTCTTTTATAAGCTTGAGTTGTTGACCAATTCCATAACCCTAATCTCCAAAGTGATTTATGGTTGAGATTAGATCTCACCTCACTAGAGATCAATGGTTGAGATTCATCTAATTCACTAATGCGAATTTGCAAATATTGTTTGCATTTCATTAGATTAACTCACTTTTCTTTATAAAAGAAATTACTTTAATCTCTAAAGTAATTGCAATGGTTAAAGGTGTATTAGGCAACTTGCGCATGCTTAAACGCTTAGGCCTGTGCAAAATTACTTGCCCAAGCTACAAACATCAACAACTTAGAGCCTTGTTGTTGAGTTTGAGCAGTCCCTTGAGGACCAAAACATGCATATTCCTCATATGGAAAATTAAGATATTTCTCATGGAAAAATTGATTATTTGATGATTTATTTTTAAAATAATTTGGAAAACATGACAATATTTTGTATTTTTAATGCTTGCTGTGGGTTACCGATTTTTGTGCCAATGTTAGTCTCTGAAGGTATAACCTCTCGATGAGTTTTTGTTGATGTTGCAGCACTGCTCTGTATTTATTTTCTTGAGTTGTTGCTGAGAAATTACATAAAATATATCTTGGGATATCATAAGTCCAACTGGTTGAACAAGTCGTTTTTGAATTTGCAAGCAATCCACACATTGAGCATTAAGGTTTAAAGATTAAAATACTTAATAAAATTGTTTAAAAATGTATTTAAAATCCAAGTGGGCATGTATTCAGTTTTGAGTTTTGTCTGGATAACTATCAATATAGGGTTTAAGTGTCGTACTATCGATAGTTAATGTTTGATGTTAGTTTGGCATACTATATGTATATATCAATGTTTTTTCATATTTGTGTGGCAATATGATTGTTTGATGTTGGTTTATAATTAAAAATAATTTGAAAAACATGAGTTTATTTTGTATTTTTAATGCTTCCTGTGGTTTACCAATTTTTGTTGATTTTTTTTCTGATGTTGATCTCCCAAGGTACAACCCCTCGACCCCCTCAACGAGTTTTTGTCAATGTTACAACACTAGTCTGTATTCTCTTCCTGAGTTTTCACTGAGAAATTACATAGAATAGATCTTAGGATTTATATACCCGACAGATTGAACAAGTTGCTTTTGAATTTGCAAGCAATCCACACAGGAGCATTAAGGTTTAAAGATAAAAATTCTTGATAAAATTGCTTTAAAATGTATTTAAAATCCAAGTGGGCAGCATTGGAGTTATGTTTTCTAGGAACTGTTTATTAAAATAAAAAAAATATTATTGTGGGGAACAATAAATACCTAAAGCTTTAATAAGATTAAAATTAGGTTTTGAGGACCCCAACACAAAATTATCCACAATATGGTCATATTTTGTTTAGTAAAACCCTAAATAAGGGTTTGCAATCTTTTCCTTGTAAAACTATAAATAGGAAAATTGACAAATTGGAATGATGATACTTTTTCTTGTAATTGAAAGTCTCTAGTAACCAAGTGAAGAGTTAAAAATCTAGTGATTTTGATGAAGAAAATTATGAAACTAGAAGAATGTGGAACTTGCAATGCATATCATAAATAGGTAACAATGAGAAAGGGTCCTTCATACCTTCCAAGCATTATTGAACATACGAGCTGCTCATTGAAGGTCTTGCTTAAGTAGACTTGTAACCCCAATCAAGTGATAGTTTTTTGCTTTCTATAGGGAAAGAGGAAAATCCCTTGGAGGAGCACATTGAAGAGTTTTGGTGTATTAAGCCTATTTTGGGTGACATGTGAAATGGTGTTATTTTTCGCAGTATCTATTTTTAGACATGCTATTTATAGTAAATGTTGCCACAGGTGTCATTTTGGCATTCTGACCTTCCAATTTTTTAGGAGGGTCACAATGATTTTTCCATGCCTATTTTAGGCAATGGCATAGTGCTTATAGGGTGATGATTGGTTGAAGAGATAGTGCCATATGTCAAAGTGTGTGGAATACATCGTTTCCATAATTATAATCTTATGAGCATGAAATTGAGACATGTGTTGGTTTGGATAAATAGTTACTAAAGTTAATAATATCTCTTGCCTAATATGTCTTTAGAAAAAATTCCATCTTATGCATGTGAGGAGTAGTTCTCTGGGGATATTTTGGGAAAATTCAAAATAATATTACTTAACTTTTTCCGGATAATTATCCATTTTACTTTGAACTAGTGGTCTTCTCTTGAGAGAAGTCTAGTTCTATCTTATCAATGCAGCATCTAGACTATTCTAGGCAGGATAAGGCACACTAGTTGAGGAGAATCTTATCTATGTTTAGTTAACTGATTCATGCAATGTTAGCTGGTATTTTTGGGATTTTCAATTCAGTTCAGTTGTGTGGAAGTTTATTGAAATTCAAATTTCAATGCAAAACAAAAATTTCACCTGGAACCTAGAAGGTTTCTTGGATCTTATCCCTGTGAATTTTTAGCTCTAGGGATGTTGTAAACAAGGTACAAAACAACAGTGGAAAGAGTAGAATGTTTTATTTCCAAACAGCCCTAACTTCCCAACCACTCAAGAAGAAAAAAATACCAAACTAAGTGATAAGTTTCAGTCCTTTTAGGGCAACTTATCAGTCATCAACCTGATCTGAAAGTATTATTTTACAACAGTAATAACAGCAGAAAAAACAGCCCCTAATATGCTTCACTTAGATATCAAATTACTTAACATTTGTCCCCTTCACTTATGTGAAATCAACAAGACATATATGACTGTAAATAACAATGCATAAAGAACATATATAGATGAAAATCAAATATAGAGATTGCACAAGTTTTGGACAGCTGGAAACTTCATTAATACGCTGAAGTTGAAGTACATGTACATATCATATTGTTCATGCAAGGCTAGTACACAGCCTCCTAGCTCTCCAAACCCTAGGTAGGGAAAATCACAAAATCCCAGCAACCAAGAAGATCCAATATGCAAGAACCACTCGTGACTCCAATATATCCTCCAAGGCAAGATGTCCTCTCTTCCAATTCACAATTCCACTCCCGAGTTTTATCACAAAACCCTATCTCCAATCTCCAAGGGATAAATCCTCACCCTAGACATCCATGATGCTCCATGAAGACCAAGAAACCCTAGCAATGAGAGAGAGAGAGAGAGAGAGAGAGAGAGAGAGATAGAGAGAGAGAGGGGCTAGTGTGCACTCTTCTTTAGGTAACATCTCGTTGCAAGAGTGAATACAAGTGAACACTATGTCACAATATTTGCTGAATTTCAACCTTGAGGATTGAAATTCGGCAAACCTCAAATTATTTTGAGATCCGTTGAGGTTCATTGAACCTCATGGCTGTTGATTGATTCTGCAGCTCCAACTTGTTACCTCATGTCTCAGCGCAAGCTTGTAATCTATCCTTGCAATTTCCATGTCCGTCATAGAATTTTTTATCAATGTTCCACTGAGTTTTTGGGACGGGGAAACGCGAGAGCGGGGATACACACAAGGGGGACTTATATAAGCAACCCCAAAATTTAGGGAAATTTCGGGGAAACGGGGGACGTCAGAGTCATAAAAATTATAAAACTATTAAAAAATTAATAAATAAAAATAAAAAAATAAAATCCCAACAATATGTCAATAACTAAATTAGTAGAGAGTAAATCTTATTAATTATGAATTATACATCTAAATATGATCATCATTTCGTATTAGACTATTATGAATCAAAATTATCATTTGACATTTCTACAATCATCAATGTAAATTTAAAAATAAATTACTAAATTGAATCGATCATTTGACATTATGCAATGTTCCATCTAAATTCATCATTTGGCAATGCAAATTATATTATGCAAGCTACATCTAAATTAAATTCATCGTTTGACAATTAAAATTACTCAATGCACATCAAAAAGTAAATTCATCATATGACAATGACATTATGTTGAACTCTAAAACAGCCGTAGAACACTGAACTAAAAGTAAACATAGAAAGCAGTGAAACACAAAAATTGGTTTTTTTTTTAATTGTTATTAGTGAAAACATTTTGGGGTACGCGTCCCTCTTGCATCCCCCCCGCTTCCCCTCGTCCTCCCACAAGAAAGACACATTGTCACCAGAAAAACACCCCCCTAGAGTTTCCCTGTCTCAGAAGCGTGGGGGAGCGAGGAAGTGCGTCCCCCACCTTGGGGGCGCGTCCCCGTGGAACGCTGTTTTTTATGTTTATTGATGTTGATTTCTTACTATATATATATATATTTAATGAGGTTTTCCATTAGGTATATATATATATATATATATATATAATATATATATATATATATATATATATATATATATATATATATAAGTTTGCCACTAGGTTTGTCTATATACACACACACCTAAATGGCAAGCCTCATTGAATATATATATTCGAACACTGTGGCAAACCTCATCTAACAATTTGGAATTCAAACTGAACTTAATCATTGTTGAACCCAAACTCAAAATTGTGACTTTCATAGATGTGAATTTCTTCACATCATAGATGTACAATAGTGGTACTGTTTTCTGTGAGAGTTCTTGTGCTATTTTAAGATATGTTTCATTGAATATATTATTAGATAGGTAGCATTTGCAATCTTCTTTTCTTGTTATGCTCGACAATGTGAGCATTAAGGAACTCATTTGCTTCCAGTGTTTTATGAAACGGTTGAGTTGAAAACGAAACGGCCGAGCTAGACCGAACCAGTGCCTGGCCGGGATGGCTCGGCAGCCGAAATGGTTTGGCTGGCCAGGTTGTTACTGAGCTGGCCGAGCCGGTGACCAACTCGGCCAGCTTGGTAACAACCAGGCCGGCTCGGTCACCGTGGCTGAAAAGCAGCCTGCTCTAGCTAAGCTATGAGGTATTGGCAGCATGACTGTCATGAAATATCAGATCTGAAACAAATCATTTGCAGACCCTAATTATCAAGAGCAGACCTAACAAATAAGCCTAAAAACACTTAAACACTACATACTAATCACAAGAATAATCTTAAGTATTTTGGGCTCTTGTCTCATACATCTTTGGTGACCAATCTTGATTTTGAGGACTGATATCATTGCTAAAGTTGACTGATTGCATTGTTCAGAGGTCTGATTTGAGTTTGCAGTAATATTTCTAAGGTCTAGCATAACTTTAAGTGCTCTTGGCATCTGACGTGATTGTTGTGCATTGGCTCTTCCTCACTTGCATTTGTCATTGATCTTATCTTAAGTGGATTGTCATACATTGACAATAAGCTACAGCAATCTTATCTTTGTTGACAGGGGCACTGAATGTCTAATGCATATTTGACAAATTCATTAGCATTTGGGCAGCAGATTCCTAAGATATTATCATTGCTATTGGTCACTCTCTTGTCTTGTCAAGGATAGCCTTGTTTGGTTACTAACCTTTCTTCTCTCTCATTGTGCATGGTCAGACTCTAGTTGCATCTCGTCTGCGTAAGAACTTCTCTCTTGCAAATTGCATTGCATAGTTGAATCTTTTTGTTGTATGTCATTTACTTGTCTTGCTGTTAGCAATCTCATCTTATAGCTTGTAGTTGTGCTCTTGCAATTTTGTAGACCTCTCTTGTTCTAATTTGCAAATATAGAAATTGAAAGAGAAATTCTAATAAGCATGCATAAGTGATAAGGAGATGTTGCTATCATTGCAATAATCGTCTCATTGAATAACATTAAAGTTCTTTTGTAATTGGATCTTGTAATCTTGGTTAACAAGTGATATTTGATATATTGTTTACAAGTTTATATCTTCATTAGAGCACTTTTTCGCTTTGTAATCTCATTGAAGCAAATTTTAACTTGTTCATCATTTGTAGAGGCCATTTCTAGCCTCCTTGGTTATGTGTTTTTGTTTTGATCTCTATATCATCATTGATGTATGTATTGAACAGTGCACTGGGTGCCATTTGGATACAATGGATATACTCATGAGCCTACTTTGATCATATGTTGTCTTCTCTCTATATTCTAAAGTTTTGTGTTTGGAAACATGAATGAAAATCTTTAAAATTATGTTTTTTATAAAAAAAAATATTTAATGTATTTTTTACAATGACGGAGTCATTGAAATCAAACTGGCCGAGTTGATACCGAGTCGGAGGCGGAGTCGGAGCCAACCCTCGGCCATTTCCGAACCAGAGTTGGAATTTTAAAACATTGTTTGCTTCAGACAAATAGCCAATGTATAGCCCACAGGTTCAATGCATCTATGTTCTTGTTGCTATTTTTAGATGTTATTTGTCAATCATGCCCTTACACCTTGAACCTTAGAGCTGTACCACAACTTTTAAGAGTGATCTATTGTTATGGGGCATGGTATGTTTTCATTTTATTTATGAGATTACTTGCCTGGGAAATATTAGAGAAAGCATAAGGGAAATATTTGAGAAAGCATATTATGGTTTCTCTAATATTTCCTCCGACCCTCACCCCGACTTGAAAGTCACATGGAAGTCAATTCAGAAATTATCTCCAACTCAAATTGGAGAGATGCCAAATTATCTAGAAGGGATGGAAATCTGTTCCCTTAATTTCTAAAAGAATTCGAGCCTTGTATTTGCTTGCAGCATACCTCACCAGCCAGAATGCAAGTTCTATCTTCTTTGGATATCTCTATACAGTATCATGTGAATATATGATGGTGTTCTCTCTAATATTCTTTTAATAGAAATTAGACTTTGTAAATATGGGTTGTGTGGGTCAGTTAAATACTGTTTTCAGGTTTTTAGAAGTATTCATATATGAACTTATTTAGATTATCATACACTTCAATTTATTTTGTTGAATGTGCAGGCATGATCAAAGCCCTGAGAGTCAAGAAGTTGTTGCATAAAATGTATGAGAACAATTATCCAACAGCTGCATCCAAGTTGTTCCAGATTGTTGGCATCATTGTTTACTGCTGCTTACTAGAGAAACCATGCAAATTTTTTTGTTCTTAATATTTCGTTTTCATGTTTTGGATATTTAATGTGACTACTTGATTTTAGCATGGTTTCACATCTAGTATCAATGCCTGATATTTTCATGGCAACGTTTTAATTGTTTTTCATGTCCATGATGTAATAATGGTGTTTGGATGATCCATTTGCTTTCATGATTGTCAATTTTTTAGCTTTTGCACCAGTATATTTCTGGATGTCTTGCTCCATAGTTGCCATTACACTTTGGGCATAACTTGGTGACAAGGTATGTCTTCTGATGGCTGGGATTATATCTACTTTTTACTTATGGAGCTAAAGCTATATCTAGTTGGTACATTGTACTGAAAGTGCAAGTGTCTGATATGTATAATTGATTGATTCTAGTGCAATTTCTTTGAAAAGGCTCCTATTGTAAGTTTGGAAATGTGTGAATGCCATCTGTTGAACATGCTGTTCACATGTTTTGCGACATATTAACATGTTCAAGTACTTAAAATAACCTTTCATTTTTCTTTTGTTCTCAATGGCAATGCTCTGTCTTTACATATAAGTTGCAAACAACTGAATCACCTTATTCATTTCTCAACATCCATTGCCATTAGTGGCCCCATAATACAATCCCTTCCCAATAGTTCTTAATAAATTGAGGTGGAGGTTTTCCTTCCCTTTGCATAGCCATTGGGAAGGGTCACCCCTTGAATGAATACACTGTGGGTGCATTGATCAAAACCCTTTCTAATTTGTTAAGGGAAGACTGTTTCAATAGTAAATGACTGTTTCTTCCCCAAATATGTATTTGTATTTCCCCTTCCGGGACAAAAGAAAATTTGGAAAATCTGGTTTGAGATTTACAAGAAAAGGGACAATTATCACTCTTGGGAGGGAGGAATGTAAGGCTGGAGTTGGGGCCTATGGATCGTCAATATCAAACAAGAGATAATATTGCTAAGGCACAACATAGGGTTGTCTATTTTCGAGCACAGGAATAGTTGCACCTCCATTTACACACATGAATGGTATTTGCCAACAAATACACCCTTACTAGTTTAGGTGACTTGAAAAATAGAAAAGCAATGCATTTTGTTCTGCGAAGTAAATTTATAATCTTTTGCTACAATCAAGGTCCCTATACTACACTAACGTAAGGTTGTTACATCATTTGCATGCTCAAGTGGCCTTGCCTTCATTTGTCGTATCTCAAATAACTGATAATTTATCATGCGTACCTTCTTTAAAGTTTGCTTGCTACACTAGATATATTGGTTTTCCACTGCAGTGAAAATCTGATTGAGGTGCCATATAATGTGAGAAGCCCAAAACAAATTTGTCGAAGAAATTGATAAGACCAATGAAATCATAGAGCTCAATGAGATTTGTTGGGGTAGCTTAGTCATGAATTGCCTATATGTTCTTGGGAACTGTATGGGCTCCAACATCAATAATGTAACAAGGGGTATTTTAAACTCTAAAGAGCCAAGGAACACTTGGTGAGGTTGGCATAAAACCTACTTTTTAGCAAAGTTTGCAAGACTTGCTTGATGTGATCTGAGTGATCATTTGTTAAATTTTAGGTATGTTCTATGCTTAGAGCAATTTGTTTCAATTTTCATAGTTAGCTCAATATCTTTTCCAGATTAGCAATCACATCAACATTAAAGTAAATTGCAGATAGAACATAAACGTAGATCACAGAAAACAAGCCAAGAGAAGAGGACACAAGATGTGGTGCTAGCTAGGGACAAACCCCAATGTGGGGAAACCCTTGATCAATTCTTCTTATATGTTCTTCAATAGTTCAACAGAGAGAGATAATACATATACAACAAAAGTCAACACTTTGACTTATCTAAATAAGAGCACAGATCATCTCTAAGAAGATGATACATGAGGTAGCTGAACTTAGTTGAAGACAAGCTGCTTCAATTGATTCTCCCAGGTGACTCCATCACCATATTGCACCTATCATTGTGTTACTCATCATCGTGCTGCACCATGCTACACCCATGTGCCATTGCTGCACCATGTCATAGCTTGCTGCACCATGCGTGCCATGCTGTCCTAATGTGTTTGCAGCACCATGCTTGCATGTTGTCCCATTGTGACATTGCTGTACCATGTCATAGCTTGCTGTCCTATTTGCAACACCATGCTTGTCACTGTCCCATGTATCATGTTGTACCTTGCTGCTGTCCTATTGTAGCCTTGCCATACCTTGCTGCTGTCCCAATGGCCTATGCCATTGCTGCTGTTGTGAGTACTGTACAACCCTAAACCCTTTCACGCTATCCCTGTTTTGAGGTGGTTAGGTCTACTACCTACCACAGTCCTTGTTGTCAACCTACAACCTTCTCCAAAACATAACTCCTTACCTCATTTGTTGCCCAATTGACTTGTCTTTGACCTGCGTTTAGCCCTGAACATACTCGGCCTTCTTGCAATGGTGTCCAACCCTTAGAAGGCTTCACACTGCCTTCTTTTCCTCGCTGTAGTTGCCTCTTGTTCTCCTCCACATCATGCCGTCCTATAATTTCCTCTGCCTTCTTAATTACGACTAGGCTTTAGTGTTAGGACAACGCAAGGTATAGTTGAACTTCCCTCATTACGTGGGGCACCTAACACTTCTTGTCATGACCCCTTGTGGACAACACTTAGGCCTTACTCCATAACTGCGTTAGGAGCTAGGGCATCTCTTATAGGTCATGCGTAGATCATTTAGGACTACGATTTGAACATCATGCTAGGGCTCCTTCCCTACTGTGTCTAAGGCTTGTAGAGACCAACGTATAGGGCAATGAGTAACCCTCTTTCTTGACTGCGTCTAGGGCTTCTGTTAGGGCTTCTTAACTTTTGCATTTAGGGCTTCCTCTCTTAGATTTCTCTACCACTAAAACCCAAAACAAGTGGAGAGAAATCAAGAGTGAAGTGTGTGTAAAATGACTCTCAAGTCATCTCCTTATTATACTAAAACGTTGAGCACATGTTGGGTTTATTTAGCTGCTGGCCGACCTTGATGAATTGTCTATTAACACAAATAAATTCATAACTCCATGATTACTTATCAGAATTAGATGATCTTTAGATCAATCCTACACCTCTCGATGAGAGGGATCTAAGAAAAATATTAGTTGCCATAAATAAGATGATCCACATGGAGTTTGGCCCTAGTTGCCAATTTTAACACTCCCTCTCAACTAGGGAGAACTCCATCCGCTGATCCATCGACCATACTGTACTATCTCTGCCAACTGTGCCTTGCATTGCTCTGCTCTGCTTTGCTGAACCATGAAGAAGAAGAATTGATAGAGAATGTCTCATACCATTCTCTACTGACCCAAAGTCAGTTCCATATGAAAAGAGTGTGTCATACCACTCTTACTGATCCCAGATCAGTTCCAAGAGAGTGAGTCATATCACTCTTACTGACCCGAAGTCAGTTTCATTTATCCTAGATCACCATCACAAGAGTGTCTCAAACCACTCATACTGATCCCAGATCAGTGTCATTGATCCCAAATCAATGGAGGTCATCCTAGCATAGGGAGTACGGTAGATACAACGATGCGTCCATCAATAGTACTACTATGGTCCCTAACCCCATTTCCCTTCTCATTGGCCAGGTGAGAGGTACTTCCCATGAGTCCCAGACTGCATGGGTAGGATGCCTCGATAGGAGAACCACTCATCCCGTCCCTAAGTTGCCACGAGGTATCACAGGGGAAGGTTGAACCATTCACCCTGTACACAACGCACCATTAGGGGAGGGTGAGTCGCCCTATGGTCGCTTGTTGCTCCAAGAAGTACCCCAAGCCCCCCGGAGCTCCCAGAGCTTAATGCATGCATCATGCAGGACCCTCATAATAGGGCCTCTCAACGACTCCAAGTTGTTTGGGAAAGTCACAAATTTGACCTTTCCCCGGGGCTTTGATAGAATGTCTTCGACCTATACATCAGTCTCAATGTGATGGAGCCTCCTCACTCACTGGCGTACCATATCCCAGATAAGGTAGTATCTAATGTCTATACACTGGAGCAATCATAGAATACATGATTCCTCAACAATCGAATCACACAGAAGATCACGGTGATATCTATCATGTGTATAAACAACTCACTGAAGAGCTTCCAAAACCAGTTAGCTTCACACGAGAAACATCACTCAGAAGTGCTATTGTGACCCTCCATCCATGAGAGATTGCGCCCTGATGATATCTCAGAAGATTCTTGGCACCAATCCAGTGAGGCTCAACCATATATGAGCTCAACATGCTAACTGCAAAGCATATATTCGGACGGGAATTCACCAAGAACATCAATGTTAGAATGAGTTTATGAAACTCAGAGGCATTTCCCAAATTAGGTTTGGCATCCCTACCACATAACTTCTGAAAGTTAAGATCCATCGAGGTAGTCACGGGCTTGTAGTTCACCATTCCAAATCCGGAATCCAACTCCCTCTTACTTTTGCAAATGAGAGGGTCTGCACATGTCAGAAAGAGGTCATCCTCATAAGGTGTCAGTATGAGAGGTCTATCATCCACAACCTTCAAGCAATGGTTTGGATCGACTTCACTCCTAATGAATCTTAGCTTCATCAGACAACTATCAATCCTCTCGTATTAAGCCTAGGGTGTTTTGCTTCAATTCATATAGGGATTTCTTCCACCTGCATACATGAGATTCTTGATCATGAATTTCAAACCCCTTGGGTTGTTCCAATCTTATGGACCTGCTACATGAGGGGAATGGTCCCCTTGTAAGATTTTCCTTCGGTACATCTCATACATGTACCTTCATGCTCTTCTTGAATTCAGGCATCCCTGTCACCATCTAACTCACATCGGGTAGGGCCACATAATCAGCAAACCTCCGGTGCTATAGTTGAGATGTGTCAACTGACATGGTCCCCAATGGACTTCCTGCAACTTGATACAAATTTCCAATCCTGAACTCAAGGATAACATCATCTTTGAAAATTCCATTTTCAAACACGTACCTTTCCATCGACGAATGCCACCATGAAACCTTTGACTTCATTAGCAGAATGGACACCAGGTTCTTCTTGTGATCAGGTACATAAAGAGATTTTCATAATTGAATAGAGTTAACTCATTCACTTGAGGGGTAACATTCCCTACACCCTTTCCGGGATAGGTGGCATTGACTTCAAGTATAATCTCATGATTGTTTTAATCTCTACCAAATTAGAGAGAGCACCCTTCTATCCGATGAAGTGCCTTGAAGCACTACAATCAATAAGCTAGATTCCCAAAGAGTCTGGAGGAGAGGGCCAATATAAGATAATGCTTCTTTATCTTATCAAAAACAACATTTGATTCTTCATACCTGGGGTTCCTTGCTTTCTTTAAAGAGTTGGCTATTTCTTGATGACCTACATTACTTGTCATTCCTCCGATCATTGAAGATGTCCCTAGAATGATTATCATCTTCATCAGGTGATGTGTCCCTACCATTCGAACACTCCTTTGCATAATGGCCGAAATTATTGCAAGCAAGGCATCTGCCTTTTCCTTCCACCCTTAGATCCAAACTTATCATTGAAGTGGTCTTTGGGTAGGCCATCAGATGCTTCCGTTGCGTCTACTCAGATAATATTCTTTGCTTCAACTTCACCCTCGGTGAATTTGAAGAGGGATGAGGAACACATTAAGCCTTTTGTCCTTTCCCAACTGTCTTCGGTGATTGCTCTTCCACTCTTGCTTGGGCTTTGTCTTTAGCTCAGCTCTGATACCATGTTAAATTTTAGGTATGTTCTATGCTTAGAGCAATTTATTTCAATTTTCATAGTTAGCTCAATATCTTTTCCAGATTAGCAATCACATCAGCATTAAAGTAAATTGCAGATAGATCATAAACATAGATCACAGGAAACAAGCCAAGACAAGAGGACACATGATGTAGCGCTAGCCAGGGACAAACCCCAATGTGGGGAAACCCTTGATCAATTCTTCTTATATGTTCTTCAATAGTTCAATAGAGAGAGAGAGAGAGAGAGAGATAGTACATATACAACATAAGTCAACACTTTGACTTATCTAAATAAGAGCATATATCATCTTTAAGAAGATGATACATGAGGTAGTTGAACTCAATTGAAGATAAGCTGCTTCAACTGATTCTCCCAGGTGACTCCATCACCATACTGCACCTATCATTGTGCTGCTCCAAATCATCATGCTGCACCTCATCGTGCTGCACCATGTTGCACCCATGTGCCATTGCTGCACCATGCTTTCCATGCTGTCCCAATGTGCTTGCAACACCATGCTTGCCATGCTGTCCCATTGTGACATTGTTGTACCATGTGATAGCTTGTTGTCCTATTTGCAGCACCGTGCTTGCTGCTATCCCATGTAGCATGTTGTACCTTGCTTCTGTCCTATTGTAGCCTTGCCATACCTTGCTGCTGTCCCAATAGCCTTGCCATACCTTGTTGTTGTCCAAATGACCTTGCCATACCTTGTTGCTGTCCCAATGGCCTTGCCGTACCTTGCTGCTGTCCCAATGGCCTATGGCATTGTAGTTGTTGTGAGCACCGTACAACCCTAAACCCTTTCACGCTATTCCTGTTTTGAGGTGGTTAGGCCTGCGACCTACCATAGTCCTTGCTGTCACCTACAACCTACTCCAAAACAAAACTCCTTACCTCGTTCGTTGTCCAACTGACTTGTCTTTGACCCGCGTTTAGCCCTGAACATACTCTGCCTTCTTGCAATGGCATCCAACCCTTAGAAGGCTCCACACTGCCTTCTTTTCCTCGCTGTAGTTGCCTCTTGTTCTACTCCACATCATGCTGTCCTATAATATGCTTTCCTTCTTAATTATGGCTAGGGTTTAGTGTTAGGACAACGTAAGGTATAGCTGAACTTCCCTCATTACCTAGGGCACCTAACCCTTCTTGTCATGACCCCTTATGGACAACACTTAGGCCTTACTCCATAACTGCATTAGGAGTTAGGGCATCTCTTCTAGGTCATGTGCAGATCATCTAGGACTGCAATTTGAACTTCATGCCAGGGATCCTTCCCTACTGTGTCTAGGGCTTGTAGAGACCAGCATATAGGGCAGTTAGTAACCCTCCTCCTTGACTATGTGTAGGACTTGTGCTAGGGCTTCTTAACTTGTTAGGTCCCTATAATACTAGTGATTACCCGGTTACTATTGTAGTTGTATCCCTTATTAATATTGTTGTGCTCCTATTGTCCCCATATTATTATTACTGTGCCCCATAGAATCCCTTTATTGTTATTTTTGTGCCTTTATATTATTATTGTTAGGCCGGCTTGGTTATATTGTGACGTCTATATACAAAAATGAGGTTTTGTCATTTGAATCATCCAAGAATTGTTCATTTATGTAATGTAAAGGAGGTTGCCCCCTCGAAGAGGCTGAATTCTAAGGCGTTAATCTATTTTTTCTATCTTTTTGTGAGCTAGTTTCATAACATTTGGTATCAGAGCTTTGAATTCTAGGGTTTCGCTGCTCCAAACAGGTCATCGTGGCATTTGCGCTATAACTTTTTTTCTGCGACGTTTCAGATGCTACAAAAAAAACCCATTTGAGAAAAAATCGCGCTGAATGTCGGGTCCGAATTTCAGAGCTTTTCGCACAATATTTGCGGAGATATGATATGAGGAAGTTGGTCTTTTTGCAGACTCCTGAATTACATTCCAAATAGGTGACTTGGGCAAAATAGTCATAACTTTTGTTTTGAGCATCAGATTGAAATTTCGTAAGAAGTTACAGAAAGAGGGCGGATTGTAGTTTCTTGTGTACATTTTTCAGATCTTAAGGTTGAAACAGTGACACGTGGCTCTTCATACAAGTTCGCTCTTCCGAAAAGGTATATAATCAGGTCATCTTGGGAGATTGTGGATAACTCTTTTTGGGAGAATCTAAATTCGATCAGACTAGTGGCATTAGAAAGAGGACATAGAGGGTTACCGCATGTCACAATTTGAGAACTGGAAGATCTGAAATTACAGAGATACATCAAAGGCAATATCGAGCTCCTACAAAGTGAAAAAAGGTGTGTAGATTTTTTTAAATTTTTGCTTACGCTTGGTTTGAAAAATTATTTTGAAGGAATTCAAAGGGCATAGTATAACATTATTATCGATAACTGATGCCTCGAGGAAAGAAAATGCAAACACCTAGTAAGCAACCTAAAAGCTTTAGCATGACTTATGAAGAAGAGGAAGAAATGCAACATGATATATCAAAATTACGAGACCAAGTGCAACAAATGTCACTCGCACAAAAAGTAACAAAATCTAAGATGGATGGTTTAAAGAAAGATGTAGAAGTTAAGATGAATGACGTGGAAGCTAAGATGGACGATTTGAAGATAGATTTGAAGACAAATTTGAAGACACGCATGGTAGATTTGAAGACAGATTTGACAAATTTTCTACAAGAAATACTTACTAATGGTGAAAGGGTAGTAAAGAAAACTCGTGATGAGAAAAAAAAAATGTTAGTTATGGTTTCATAGACTCTAATGTTGGATCTAAGAACCACCATATTCCAAAAATTGATATGAGGAAGTTTGATGGCAAGGATCCTGCAACATGGATACTACAGATGGAGCAAGTTTTTGATCTCAATAATGTGCAAAACACACAAAAGGTACGTATTGCCACATTATATTTGGAACCAAATCAGTTTGTATGGTATCATTGGCTTTGCTCTCGTAAACAAATTGTCACTTTGACAATTTTTACGGAAGAATTGACAACACATTATGAGGATACAAAAAGCAACACTTTTTCTAGCCAACTGATAAGTCTCAAACAAAAGGGTTCAATGATGGATCACATTGAGGACTTCCAAAAATTGAACATAAGGGTAAAAGATATTCTAGAAGAGCATAGGATTAATGTGTTCATAGGGACTTTAAATGATAATATCCAACATGAGGTTCGCCTTTGGGAATCTGATTCATTGGAGAGGGCATTCAAGTTAGCAAGAAAAATGGAAAGCAAAATTATGGCAACCAGGAAGCCTACCACTCACAACTATAAAGATGGAAGTGTTGTTGCCCCTAGCCTTCCACAACCTGTAAGGTTGACACCACAACAATTGGAAGAAAAAATAGCAAAAGGGCTTGGTTACTGTTGTGATAGCAAATACACTAAAGGTCATAAGTGTGTTGAGAAGAAATTATTATACATAGATTGTGAAGAGGAGGAAGAAAAATAATAAGAAATGTCAAAAGAAGAGGATATACTCCAGGAACAAACCCTAGATAAAGAATTAATGAATCCAACCATATCTTGTGATGCATTGGCTGAAATTACCACTCCTCAAACTATCAAGATAGAAGGACATATCAAGAAGAAAAAGGTAATAGTGTTGATTGATTCAAGAAGTACCCACAATTTTATTCATTGTAAGATAGCAAAAGAATTGAATTGCTTCCTATATTCAGCACCAGAGTGTCAAGTAATGGTTGCAAGTGGATGAACGATAAATTGCTCTGGAAAGTGCCATAATATCAAGCTATCCATGGGAGAATATGTATTGAGTAGCCCAATGCTTTCCATTCCAATGGAAGGTGTTGATGTTGTACTAGGAGTCCAATGGCTACAATAGCTTTTAATTTCCAAGAACTTCTCATGAAATTTTCTGTAGAAGGAAAGGAAGTTGAATTAAGGGGTATTGCAGGGAAACCGAGAAAGATAATTAACTCTAACGATATGACAAAGCTTCTAAAAAGGAACAAAGAGGTGTAATTGCACAATTATGTTCGCTAGATGTTTCCACATCAAAATCATCTATTTCTTCAGATCTCCAGAAAGTCTTGGACAATCATTCCAAGGTATTTGAGACACCCAAATGTCTCCCACCTATTCGTGATCATGATCATTCTATTCCTCTGATTCCAGGAAGTTTCCTCCAAACATCAGGCCTACAAATATCCCTATGCCCAAAAGAGTGAAACGTATGGTTGCAGAAATGCTAGAGGCTGGTATAATTCAACCTAGTCAAAGTTCTTTCTCTGCTCTAGTAGTATTGGTGCATAAGAAGGATGGATGATGGCACATGTGTCCGGATTATAGGGAGCTCAACAAGCTCACTATTAAAGATAAGTTTCCCATTCCTGTCATTGATGAATTGCATGGATGAATTGCATGGATCATTTACTTCACCAAGTTGGATCTTCGTTCAGGATATCATCAAATCAGAATGAAGACTGAAGACATTCCAAAAACAACATTTAGAACTCATGAGGGTCATTATGAATTTTTGGTCATGCCTTTTGGCCTTACCAATGCACCTTCAACATTTCAAGGTTTGATGATTCCATTTTCAAACCATTCCTTAGAAAATTTGTGTTAGTATTTTTTGATGATATACTAATCTACAGCAAGTCTTGGAAGGATCAAGTTGAACATGTTGACAGGGTGCTACAACTATTGGAGGAGAAACAATTATATGCAAAAAGATCCAAATGTTTCTTTGGAGTACAAGAGGTGGAATATCTGGGTCATATTGTATCTCATGAAGGAGTTAAGGTAGACCCTAGCAAAATTAAAGCCATTAAGGAATCGAAAATCCCCACATCTATAAAGCATTTGCGAGGATTTCTAGGGTTGACAAGGTATTATCGCAAGATTGTTAAGAATTATGGGAGAATAACAACACCTCTAACAACATTATTGAAGAAAGATGCATTTTTATGGACTCCAGAAGCAACAAAGGCCTTCGAACATCTTAAAGAGGCAATGTGCCAAGCACTGGTCTTAGCTACACCGTACTTCACAAAAACCTTTATTATGGAATGTGATGCTTCAGGAAATGGATTTGGTGTTGTTTTAATGCAATATGAAAGACCCATTGCTTTTGAAAGTCATCCAATCAAGGGAAAGTTTTTACACAAAGCTATTTATGAGAAGGAAATGTTGGCAATATTACATGCACCTAAGAAATGGCGACCCTACCTAATGGGAAGACACTTCAAGGTAAAAACGGATCATGATAGCCTTAAATACTTTTTAGAACAAAGATTATCTTCTGAAGAGCAACAAAAGTGGGTCACAAAGAGGTTGGGTTATGACTTTGAAATCATTTAAAAAAAAGAAAGCAAAATGTGGTGGTAGATGCACTCTCAAGAAATGATGAGGATGTGGAAGCATTGTTATACGCCATTTCTATTATCCAACCAGATTGGATAAACGAAGCAAGGGGGGAATGGAAGAATGATGAAGTGTGGGCACTTATTTGAAAGTTACAACAAGATTCCAGTACATCTTATACATTTAGCTGGCAAAATGATTCGTTATGGTACAAAGATTACTTATACCTCTGTAAGAATTCCCAATTCAAACAAAATATTCTTATGGAATTGCACACTTCTCCCTTAAGAGGGCACTCAGGATTTTTAAAAACTTACCACAGGGTTAAGAATGAATTTTTTTGGAATGACCTTAAATCAGATATTCAAAAGTTTGTGGCAGAATGTTTGGTTTGCCAACAAAATAAAGTTGAAACAATTAAGACCTCAGGTCTATTACAACCTTTATCCATTCCAAGCCAACGTTGGGAGGAGGTTTCAATGGATTTTATCACAGGTTTACCCAAGTCTGAGGGAAAGAGTGTCATCATGGTGGTAGTTGACAGACTTACCAAGTATGCACACTTTTGTGCATTATCACATCCATTTAAAACAAGTACGGTTTCTACTGCATTTATGGAAACAATTCAAAAGGTACATGGAAACCCAAAGATTATTGTAAGTGACAGAGATCCCATTTTCACTGGAAATTTTTGGACATAATTATTTTCTTGTTTCGGTACTCAGTTAGCTCATAGCTCATCTTATCATCCTCAATCTGATAGGAAAACTGAGATAGTAAACAAATGTTTGGAAGGATATCTTCGTTGCTTTGTATCTGATAAATGGACATAATGGGTCAAATGGTTGCCTCTGGCTGGATGGTGATATAACACTTCCTTACATACAACAACAAAAATGACCCCATTTATGGCACTTTATGGATATCAGCGACCATCCATCACATCATATTTAAGAGAAAATTCTAAGATTCAAGCAGTGAAACATCACATCGAACATCAACAACAAGTCCTCCAACTGTTAAAGGATAACTTCATGTTGGCACAGAATAGAATGCAACAAGCAGATCAACATCGCAGTGAAAGAAGTTTTGATGTAGGTGATTGGGTATTCCTACGGCTACAACCATATAAGAAAAT
>APFE031224132.1:152425-194800 GCA_000404065.3 Pinus taeda
ACAGCTACGAAATCGATCAATTTCGGAGTATCTCATCAAGTGGAAGAACTTATCCGCTGAAGATTCCACATGGGAGGATGAGAATTTTATACAGAAGCATCCAGAACTACTCGAGCATTGATGACAACACTTTTTGAAGGAGAGGGGCATGTTAGGGCCCTATAATACTAGTGATTACCCCATTACTATTGTAGTTGTATCCCTTATTAATATTGTTGTGCCCCTATTGTCCCCATATTGTTATTACTGTGTCCCATAGAATTCCTCTATTGTTATTTTTGTGCCTTTATATTATTATTGTTAGGTCGGCTTGGTTAGATTGTGACTTCTTAGACTCCTATATATAGAAATGAGGTTTTGTCATTTGAATCATCTAATAATCGTTCATTTATGTAATGTAAAGGAGGTTGCTCCCTCGAAGAGGCTGAATTCTAAGGCGTTAATCTATTTTTTCTATCTTTTTGTGAGCTGGTTTCATAACATAATTTCTGCGTTTAGGACTTCCTCTCTTAGATTTCTCTACCACTAAAACCCAGAACAAGTGGAGAGAAATCAAGAGTGAAGTGTGTGTAAAATGACTCTCAAGTCATCTCCTTTTATACTAAAATGTTGAGCACATGTGGGGTTTATTTTGTTGCTGGTAACCTTGACAAATTGTCTATTAACACAAATAAATTCATAACTCCATGAACACTTATCGAAATCGGATGATCTTTAGATCAATCCTACACCTCTCGATGAGAGGGATCCAAGAAAAATACCAGCTACCATAAATAAGATGACCCACATGGAGTTTGGCCCTATTTGCCAATTTTAACATCATTCCTCTTTGCTTAAGATAAAACATGAATGATAAGTGGTCAAAGCATGCCATTCATCATTTGCATGAAGGTTGTTGATGTATTGGTGACTCGGAAGTGCAATAGCAACCATTTACAAAGATCTTCTTTAACTTGGATAGATGTATTCCAAATAACTTGAGGATCAAAAGGGACTTGATGATAGTCTCACTAACGAAGATTTCATGTGCATTTAGAGAAGGGCGTACCTTCTATATAAGATGACGAGGCACAATATTCATTACCAACTTTTAAGAAATCCTTGATGTCAACCCCTTTTCCGAATCCCATAGACTACAATAAGGACTTTTTGCTATATATTTCCACGTCAAATTCCACATTGGTATGGAACTCAATTACCAACTCGATGAGATCTTTATAGAGTTCTCATATTTTTAGAGGTAATTTCAATGACTTTTTTACCTTCATTTTGAAAAGTGGTGTTATTGGCAGCATACATTTTTTCAAGATTATCATTAGCATCTTTTGCAATCATTTCCTTAAATATTTCAATGATGTTGTTGAAAAAAACCTTAAAGTCAACCCCAAAATTAAAAAGTGATGGTAACAATAGTGCCAATTTTTTAATTTGGAGGTTAAAACTACAAACTTTTTGAAATCTCTAGACTTTGACAATTGGCACCATTGCAACCAAAACGGTAAAACCAACTTTTAAATAAAAAATTCATGCTCGCGATGACAATCCTCTTCTTTTTTATTTACCAAAATTGCAAGTTTTTTGAATCAAGGCCTTGTCAATTGAGATCATTAAAATGAAAATCTTAAAATAAACTATATAATTAAAAACAAGGGTTACTAATAACTTTCTATTGTTCTTTATACAATCCATTATTAATATTTTAAATAAATTAATTTTATTATCAAATAAATATTAAAAGTGTTTAATAAAAATATATTAGTAAAAAAAAAGTAAAATTCTATTTAAATTTTATAAAAATTATGTTAAATATATTTTTTATTGAAAAATTATTAATTAGGATAGAAAAAAATATCTTCACAACCAAACTCCCTATGACTTATGCGATACACTATACACTTCCATCCCACCACTAAAAAAACAATGATGGTCATTCCATTTAAACCAAGGGAGTCCATATTTCATATATTATGGGGAGTTTGGTGAGAAGAAGGTAATTCAAGCATCAACAACTTTAAACTTCCAAAAACACATTTTATAATCTTATATATATATATGGGAAAATTTCTGGACATTGGGTATTGTCTGGGGAAGAAAGTCAACCTCCCTCTTAGCTAGAAAGCAAGAGGGAAGTTGGTGGTACTAGACCAGCCCTCAATGTAGACTCACTTAAAAGCACACCAAAGTTACTGTATTCCAAAGCATCAACATGCCAACTTATGAGACTTGAACTTGGACACACACATACACATATATGAAGAAAAAACGAGTCTCTTTCTGCTTGAGGGTTAGAGAGGTTGTTCGTATCAAGCCATCCAATTGGTATTATCAGTTAAGAGTTCACAAGGTTGAAAGCCAATACAACAACTTTCATAAGCACGAAGCCAATACAACAATATTAATCAAGGCATTATAGCTCATCATGTCACTAGTGGGGATTTGAATATCGTTGAGGAAGATGATAAGATAACCTCAATTCGCACACACACAACTTGATTATTTCTATTTACTTATTTTATATTGTATTTTTAGTTTTTTATAAGTTTTTTTAAGAAGTTTTGTTGTTGTTGTTTTTTTTTTATATAATATATATATATTATTATATATATATATATATATATATATATTCATTTATTTAATTTGTAAAAACATTGATTTTTTCAATTATATCATTTTTATTTTTTTATTTTTGTATTATAATTTAAAATAATTATTTTGGGATTATTTTACAACAACGAAGCTCAAATTTATGAGCTCAACATTTTACTTGCAAGAACTGAACCTAGGTGAAGAAGATAAGAATATTTCTACCAAACATTCAATATAAACTAAATTTTTTATTTTTATTTTTTATTAAAAATGATTTTTCGATTAAGGGTTTTCACCTACTTTGTTTTATTTTTATTCATTTTAACTTTTTTACTTTTTATGATTTTGTTTGTAATAACCATTGTTTTTAAATTTTTATAGTTTTAAGCCATAAAGAAAATAGGATGTTATAAATAATGTTCGAATTTATTTTATTGATTTTAAAATTTTGGTTCTAATTCTACTAATTGTTAACAGAAAAATGTTAAAGGACTTGAAATTTCATCCCCTCAAAAAGGGCATTTGCTACTTGGAGCACCCCTTTACGATTTAAGGCTCAATTTTTAGGTTTTGGTTACACAATAATACCGGTTGTCAAGTTTGGAGGCTTAAAAGAAGTTGTAGTTTTAACCTTGAAAATTAAAAGCGTGTTGCTATTAGTGTTTTTTTTTGGTAGTTGGTTTTAAGGTTTTTGCTGACAATATTATGACATTATTAATGTCATGGTTGTAAAATGTGCTAATTTCAACCTTGAAAAAAGGTACTACAAGTAGCACCAACTTTTGAAATGGGGTTGATTTTTTTTTTGGACCAAAAAAATGGGAATATAAGGATATAATTTTCATTTGAGGTCATCGTTCTCATTAAATTAATAATTATGTTATGGTTCTTATCCAAGATGACAATTTGCAAAAATGATCATGTGATTTATTACCTTAGTACAGGGCTCATTAGCCTTGAATTGCATTATTTATGTCAAGAAGTTAGGTCTTAGAAAAATTCATGTTGTTTGATGCCTTAGATACTATGTTCTTTAGAAAACTATTATTTTAGTAGAATCCAACCCAATGTAACACATTTTGACCCATCAGATCATTGGGGGAAAATAATTGAAGTGGATTGTCATCCTACAAGAGTTCAATTTGGAGTTCGCTACTTCAAAAGTCGAAAGTCTTTAGCTTTCACAAAGTTGAAGACTGATATTCCTAGAGACTTTTAGGAATTTGTGTTTAATGAGTCCTTATTGAATGAATGTTTATTCCTCATTGACTCTTCTAATCCAAGGTACAAATATGCTTCATATATCTTCAAACTTGATGGTTGAACCCTTAACTACCCTGAGATGAGCATCATTGTATTCATAATCAAGCCAAGAGTTATCTTTTCATTAGTCTTGAATGGCCTTTGAATGATTGCCATGCATGATTTTGTAATGGCAACAACTTAGAAAATTTTGCATAAAGGAAACTTTTTGCAATCCATATTAAAAGATTGCATTAATGTAGTCTAAAAGCATCATCCTTGTCAAGTATTTACTTGAAAGGTGCTTGCTCATCTTATTTTGTTACACATTGTAGTTATCGTTGGCCCCTTTGTTATGATCGAAAGATATAAAAATCAGAAGTACATTGTTGGGAAAAATATATACATATAATTCCAATAATTTAGACCCACGACTCGTAGGCTTATGAAGTGCAATATGTGCATGACTGGAGCTGGCTATCTTGAAATGAAATTGCTAAGACTATTGTATTGCTGAAAATGAAATAAGCTCTCAAATATAACTATGTGCAAGCAAGTAATTCTATCAAATGAATTACTTTCTCAGTAAGGAATTTACATGTCAAGTATATGTAGCAATGTGTTTCCAAGCAACTTAGATCTACTTCTAAAGGGTACTCCGCCGGATCACCAAATAAAGGGATGGACGTAGAGCATGCTTACTCTTGAACTTACACAAAATTGATTCGCATAATATGAAATTGAAATTGCAATGTAGAAATTGAAATAAATTGAAAATCTAAGTGGAAATCAAAGTTGTGAAACTACAGGGAGTAACATTTGCAGGAAAGGGAAATGCATAAATAAACTACATAAATGGAGAGGCAAAAGGAAATCTAAATAGGGCATGATTCTGAGATGGAGGGGGCCCTTCCTTCACTCATAGTCACACCCTTCGCACACTTACAACCTCAACGGACCAACAACTTAAGTGTGGTATAATCGGTCTTTTATTCATATTCCAGAAAACTATAGAGCATTATAAGTTCAAGGAAAATACAACTTTTAATTTTTAATTTTTGTGCTTTTGTTCATCATATATAGATCTCAAGACATGGATAAATCCCTTCTTCAATAGATAAAATCATTCCTAGGATAAATGAGTTACTAAATTACAAAAATAGGGCACTGTTATGATTCACTATAGTTACAACCAATTTCCTAGAAATCTTGTTGGATAAAAATTGACCACAAATAAAGCTTTGATGATTTGGCATTTACGTGTTCATCTAATCGAAATATTTCTCCATCCAACTTCAAGTTGACTTGGCATTTTAGGTGGCATTGGGTGTTTATGAAAAGCCAGCCAATCACAAAATCTAGGGAATTATGTTTTAGTAAAATGAACAAATCTCTCAAACCATCTAGTATTTTTGGAATCTTTTTGCAAGCGATTCAATTTGGCCCCTTTTGCACAAAACCCATGTCCCAAATTTTATAGATTCACCTCCATCTATACGGAAATCGAGGCACAAGTTGATTGTTCCAAAACTGTTGTAGATTTTTGGGTTCTAGCTTAAATCACATGCTAGAAACCCATACGTGTGAGTTGGGTAAGTTTCGAGACATGTAGAAGCACACCATCACCTTTTGGAAGAAAACCCATTTTTCGAATTTCCACATAAATGCTCAAACTATCAAAGCGAATTCAATTTTCTTTATTTACAAGTTTTTGGGAAAACTTGTAATCCACTGTTTTTGATATTTTCACTAGCACTGAATGCTTTGAAGAGTTGGATGTGGATGTAGGAATTCTTGTGGAACATGAGGCTGAAATGTATTGGTAGGAAGTCATAAGAAATAAACTTGACAATAACCGTTATTAACAAGATATCATTCAAAACCTATCTAAATCATTGAAAACAAAGAAAAATACACAAATTATTAACAATCTATCTTATCATGCTAGTTGATGTTTGTTTAAGTATAATGGATTTAGAAGTGTACATATATATGGTGATATTCATAGGGATTATGTATGAAAATAGGCAAAATAGACAAAAGGTTGAACAACTACAGATGAAAAGGATGACAAAACAACAACCCAACACACACCTTGTACAACAATGTTAACGTGGAGCAAAACTTGAATATAGATGACCATAGGAGAAAATCATCCAAGTACCCAAATACAATTATACATCCAAATCCCATGTCCTCCATAATGGTTGCATGATCTCTATATATACCTATCTATACATTGCGTATGTGGTCCCTTCATTACTAGGATGATCATTTCACATATAAATTTACCTATTACATGTATATTGAACCCCATATATGCCCCCCCTTGGGTCATACCATATATGTTTAACCCAATATAGGCCCTCCTTTGGGTCATAACATAGTGCCCTCCTTCAAAAAGCTTTGCTATTAAGGGAGTTACATGTGATGGAATCAAATAATAGTATTTTCTTTTCTATATTCTTCTTACCATTGATGAAGATCCATCCATCCAAATCCAATTATTTCTAGTGTTAATCCTTGATGGTTGGTTGTTGCATAATTTTCCTTCTTTTGATTCCATGTCTTGTTGTTGTGACTTGTCTAACTTGTAGTAGTTATTGGTCTCTAATAAAATCATGTTTAATAATGATTTGGTGATCTCCAATTTGTAGTCATTGGTCTTCGATTACATCCTATTGAATAATGATTTGGTGATGCCCTATTCCATGAATATTGATGAGTCATCCATCTTCTTCCTTTATAATGTTGATATAGACCTTCTTGTCTTTTTGATAATGTTGTTATTGATCTTTTTGCCTTCCTTGGAATCTTTCTTGGTAATGAGGATGTCAATATGGTTTCACATTTTATGGCTTTCCTTCTCTCTCCATAACGAATTCTACATTTGTCTTCTTTTAAGAGATAATGGCATACTCTATCTCTTTTCTTGGTATTTAACTTCTCTAACCTTAGAGATAATATCATCATATTTGACATGTACATCCTTTAAATGGAGTTAAACTTCTTCAAGCATAATCTACTAACCCTCTTGAATCTTCTCTTCTCCTTTTGAAGATGCACTATGATAATCGCATTTATCAAATTCTAATGCCCTTCTTCAATTCTGGAATGCATTTTTGATTTCACCTTATGCATGTTTGGGCCTTCATAAATCTTATTAAACATTTCCTCTTCAAGTATTTTGGTATTTTCTTCCCTTTGAAAATACTTCTTTTCTTGATTCCATCTCTTGATGTCATCTAATAACTTCTTTTTATGGTTTTGTAATATACGCATTTCTTCATATTTTCTTTTTCAATTCCTCCTTTGAATCATCCTTTTCCCAATTCCCTTTGCTACTCTTTCGTTGTTTTCATTGTTGAATCTCCTTAATGAGTGCTTTATTAAGGTTTCGTATCCTAGATGACTCTTCACCCTTCTTCTTGACCTCTTCTTTTGTTTCTTTTAATTCATCTTTGAATTATATCCATTGCTTTGATTTGTGAGTCCTTGATCCTTTTTTTTTGAGAACATTTTTCAAATTTTTCCTATGTGATATGCAATCTAGTATCTTCATCAAATCCTTTCCACCTCTTGGAAACTTTATCATTAAAAGAAAAACTTGCATAAAAAGGTTTGAATGATGTTCCATTTGATGTCCTTGACCATTCCATAGGGTTAAGTTCATCATTATCTTCATCTTCAATAAGCCTTGTTACTACCATTGATTCTCAATTGAGGTTTACACCACACCCTCAAATTATAACCTCAATATTTTATCCGTAATGATATTGTGTGATTATTATAATTTTACTAGTATAATATTCCATGCTTTTACTTTCCAATAGCTTTTTAATCACCTCAATTGGACATCCCAATCAAAATAAATGATAATTTGAAGTTAACATACCTTTTAAAACCCTGATTTAGAGACTGTTTAGCTGCCCAATCTTTTTCTTGGTGTAACTTTGCAATTTAAACCTTTATGAGTTTGCAATTTCAGCTTGTCGTATCCTCATATGTCTTCTATGCAATTCCACAAGTTTGATCAAAATTTTATATGCCAGGTGAAGGTTATGGAAAATTTCCCACAAAGTGCTAATTTTTGACCTCTTCCTCATAGTGAATTTGTAAAGCACACCACTTATCCAATATTTTAATTCTAACTCTAATTTTTTTAGCCGAGATACTTCGGTATGTGTCATCATATGTACAAAACTTTCATATTCCTAGGTATCATAGGAAAAACTTATAGTGAAAATTCCAAGCTCACTCATTCAAAACTAATTTTACGACCCTTCAACAAACCCTAATGTTCATACGATATATCATTGAAAGTATAGCAACCCAAAATAAGAAATTGTTACTAGCTATTCCTCAATATATATTCTCAACGGTCTAAAAATTTTACATTATAAAGCTTTCTAGAAACGAAACTGTAACAAAAATTCCATGATCACTAGTATGAAACTAGTTTCAAGATCATTCACAAACCTTAATTTCCATAGGGTATATCTTTGAAAGTGTAGCAAACCATAACCTAAAATATTAATCTGGTGTACCTTGAGATGTGTTCTCAATCTTCGAAATGGGTTGGAAAAAAGTTATAGTTAAAATTATGAGATGACTCCTTTGAAATAGATTTTAGAATAAATCACAAACCGTAATTTCCATGGTGTATATCTCTGAAAGTATAACACACCAATATTTGAAACTTTAACTAGTCTTCCCCAAGATCACTTCTCAACATGCTTAAAATTTCACCACTAAAATGTACCATGAAATAATTATAGTGAAAATAACATGATGACTTGTTTGCAACAACAAAACCCTTAGTTTATATGTTGTGATACCAAATGTTATGATCCAAAAACATAAAAAGCAGAAGTACATACTGTGTAAAATAATGTGAGCATGTATCACAACTAAAATATAGATAACAATAAGATAAACTCTTTCAAATACCCAAATACATTCATACATCCAAATCCCATATCCTCCATAAGGGATACACAATCTCTATATATACCTATCTACACATTGCACATTTGGTCTCTTCATTATTAGGATAACCCTATTATATATACATTGACATATTACATGTACATTTAATCACATATATTCCCTGCCTCGGGTTATACCTTATAGATGTAACCCAACATAACCCCTTTAGGGTCATAACACCTTTGCAAAGTGGGGTACAAAATGATGTGTAAGATTACCTCAAGTACTAGTCACAACTACGTCATTATGGTTGTTGACTACTTCACCAAGTGGGTTGAGGCTATGCCTACGTCTTCCAACTATATTGTTACTGGGTTTGACGTACCGAAAATGACCAAATTGATAACCAAGTTGGGTTTTTTAACATGAAAATTCATTGCCTTACTATCCTAAATGTAATGGTCAAGTAGAAGCCATAATATTTTTTTGAAGATTATGATTTTGAGAATGATGGGTAATCACATGACCAACTAGCCCCTAATGTTTTTTTTTGGAATCACAAGCATATCAAAATTTAGTTAAAACTTCCATTATTTTTACACATTTTCAACTTGTTCATGGCTTGTGGAGGTAGTGCTACTGGTTGAATGCGAAATACATTTGTTGAAGCTAGTTGTAGAATCCTTACCTAATATCTCTATGGAGGAAGAACATTTCATTTATTTATCTCACCTTAAGCATCATGGAGAAATTGCATTGGTTATTGAGACTTACAAGAAGCACAATGTGATAACAATGTTTGTCCTTGCATGTTTGTTGAAGAACATTTGGTGTTGATTTATGGCCAAGATCATGGAAAGTTTGGGGTAGGAAAGCTTGAACCTCTTTGGCATGGTCCTTACATAATGCGCCTTATATTGAAAAATGGGAACTATAAATTAGTTGGCTATGAAGGAAACCCTTTTCCTCAGTCTCATAATTTGTTGTATTTGAATAAGTACTATGCATAGGCAACAATGCTACGTGGTGATTTATAAAGTGTTATATAGTTACAATTTTTATACCTTTTTTCTTTTCTTTTTTTGATTCACATGTTTTATTCTTATCTTGTATATAGAGTAATTAATGCTTTGGGGGATGGGAATAAACATATAATAGTTACAAGGGATTTTGTAATGATCTCAACACACTATTCTTGATGAAGGTGATGTAAGCAATTTATTTCTTGGCTTTGGTAGCATAATCAATAGACCAATCTCAAACAACCATCATAGAAAAATGGTTTGCAAAGAAGTATGTTTTGTTCTACAATAGGGATATGCATTAATAAAATGGATATGCCATAGGCCTACTATTATAATCTAAATACTCAAATACATTCAACGCCCTATATGCCCCTTTTAGGGTCATATAACCTCAACTATTTATAAATAATCTAGTATTAGAGTAGGTTTGTTAGATACCTTGAAGCTTGAAGAAACGACCATGGGTAAATCCTTAAAAAGGAAGAATATGGAAGAATTGGGACACTTCAATGGGTAAATCCAAGAGGAAAGTCAATATTGGAGGAAGAAAACAAATAAGCTACAATTTTTTTTTGCAAGCAATAAGATTCCTTCACCACCGCGACGGAATAATTAGATAGGAACGTATCACAACTGTTGCAATCACGAGAGAAATTCATTGACATAGTTAATCAATAAGAGGAAAGGTTCATTGAAGTGATTTCTCAGCTATATCAGAATTTTCTAGTGAAGGGAGAGGCATTTCTACAAGAAACCATCCAAAAGACTAGTCAAGCCCCTTCTATTGTCACTACAAAAGATAACACTATGATGGAGTTAATCACGGTGACCTCACCTGCCAAGACCCTTTCTCAAGAGAAATTCAACTACTTTCAAAAGCACACTAGAGGCATTGATTCCAAACTCATGAGGGAAATGGGCTATGATGGTCAAGGGATAACAAGGAAGTATGATGGGTTGTAATGTTCATTGTAGCTCAATAGAGGCTAAAACACGGAGGCCTTTGATTTAGCAGGGAAGGCAACAAAAGTTTAGCTCAAATCCCCTTGGTTAAGGACACAAGAATTGGAAATTAAGCCATTCCCATGGAGGAAAATACAACGATAAAAATAGTGTGCAATAAGCCACTTAAATTTTCTTGTAGAGGATTGGAAGAGGGAAAAAATAGATGATTTCATCATCCATATCCATTTCAATTGTTGCAGGACCAAGCAACCAAGATGGAAAGTATCATCACAAACTTAAAAACTATGACATAATATCTTTGGTTTGTTTTTGTTGTAATAGAAACAAGCATAGGGTTAACAATTGTTGGAATTCTATAAGGCAAAGTATCCCATGTAAGAATTATTACTTGTTCTATAGAATTACTAAACATTAAGAAGCCTAATGTTGGAGGCTTCACCTAAAACTCCATCCAAGAACTAAAAAACCAAGAAGAAATCTTGGAGAGTCAAGTTTAAAGGGAAAGAGGAGATAATTTCACTTATAACCAAGGAGAAACAATTTTCCAACAACCTATTGTAGTAACGCATGCCATCCATAGCCATGAGATGGACATCATGCTAATGCCTAGGACTACTCCTGTTCAACTCTTATCTTCCATTTTCAATCGGAGTCACCCTTTCTTTGATATTTGTTAAAGAGTATACTTTGATAAAAATAAGATTGGAGAATGTTGACACTTTTGGGTACAAAAATCCTACAAATGGGGAGTTGTGATTTTCCTTGCCAAACCTCCTGCAAACTTTGTAATTAGTATGCCATTGTTTCTCTATTTCCTATTTATTTTTTGTAAAGTTGGAAGTGGAAATGAACCATTGTGATGGTTAGCCTTCCAAAGTCAACTAATTAACAAGGAAGGCTATAATAAAAATGAGATCAATGAGGGAGATGAATGGAGAACTTGGAAGTAGTAGAAATGAGAGCTTGAAGAATGCAACTTACTTGAAGATCGATGGATGAAGGGGTCAAGGAGCCTAATCATTATGAGTGACTGCGTCTCTGAGCCATGGTCATTTACAATTTTGTATTGACAATGAACAAAAATATAAAAAAATCAGTGTATAGCTCACCCCTCTATAATTTTATCCTAAGCTTAATAAAGTTTCCCTTAAATGTTGAATTTCTAGGGTAAAGAATATATATATTTTTTAATGGTGTGGTTGAGCTTGATTTCTCTCTCTCTCTCTCTCTCTAATTAGATTTATGCCACTATTAAAGCCACAAGCATTTCTCAAATGATATTGTGTGTTGGTTTACTTAAATCACTTCTCTACGGATTGATTATATATATATATATATATAACCATCAATCCTGGTTTATAAGCACAACATTTCCATTGGTTAGAAATCTTTGATAAGGTAATATATACAACCATGAATTCCATCTCGCCAATCTTGTTTTATAAGCACACCATTTCCATTGGTTGGAAATATTGGATACGGTAATATTTACAACCATCATATTCCATCTTACCAATCTTGGTTTATAACCACAAAATTTCAATTGGTTGGGCATCCCAACTAAGGTAATATATATAGCCATGAATTCCATCTTATTCACAATGATTTGAGGGATTCTAAGTATAGTATGCCCTATAACATTTGCCCCACACTTGACATACATTTAACCTATTTATATAGCCTTATACACAGTGATTTGAGGGAAGCTAAGAATATTATGGACTATAGTAATGGTGTTATACATAGTTATTTGAGGGAGGTTGAGAATGTTACAATCTATTGCAATCACCTCACTTTACGCATATGTTATATTTATTTATCCTTGTCTTGTATACATGGTTATTAATGCTTTTATGGAGGGGAATAAACCTATATGGGCTATTGAATTTTTTCATCACATTACTCTTGATGAAGGTGGTGTAAGCAATTTAGTTCTTGGATTTGGCAATACAACCAATGGACTAAGCTCAAACACCTGTCACAATAAAAAAGTTTGCAAAGAAATAAATTTTATTCATAATCCAAATTGGAAAATAATATTATTCCTAATCCAAGTTGGATCACTATATTATTTTCCATCCATGTCAATGATTTTAGAGTGGAAAAATTGGAGAATAAGCTTTTAGGGTCAATTTTACCGATGGTATTAGTTTGGAAAATTTCAGATGAAAAACTTCATGAGCCATTTTGAGGCCTGAAATGAGAAATTTTTTGCATTCCAGACTTGATGATGGACATAAAATATATAATAAACACATAGATACCTTTACAACAGTATATGAATCACCTCAATTGGAGCTTTTATGAGAAAGTTATGGCTCCCCAAAGTTGACCTATCGAAATTGACCACCATATTTCAAGAGAATGCCATGTTAGCCCCTGTTACTCATGGAAAAGGGTCTAGCCACATGGGTAATATGAATAAGGCTCTATAAGAGTCAATATATTAACTCTAGTTAAGAGTTGATGGACTCAAAATTAACCACTAGTAGGATATTTGGCTGTGTTATAACTGGACCAATAGGAGGAAAAGGGGCTCCATTCTATTCTAGTGCATTTTGTTCCATAAATAAAGATAGTATATTAGAGTGGATAGAGAGAAAGAAAAAACAAAGGGTTTGTATGATATAGTAGCCCATGGGTCATAGGTCTCACTCCTTTGTACTTGCATCTATTTCCATTCAAAGAAAGAGAGAGAGCAGATGTTAGGTGTAAATTTCTAAGTAGAGGTGTCAAAAAGATAATTTTTACGGTTGGTGACAATCTTGCCTAACACCAAAGAGAACAAGAGAAAAATATGATGGAAAACCCTATGACCTTTAGCAAGACTTTCATATTTGTAATAAATATTTTAGAGAAAACCTACAAAAGAGCTCACAAATACTGAAAATACATGCCAAAAATTATAACAGGGAACCCAATGGAAAGAACTTGATTTTTTATTAATGATAACACCTGGTGGAGTAGAACATAGACTCAGGTCTTTAATATCCTCCTCCATGGGAGGGTCCTTTTGTGTCCCTACACTTCAAGTCGCTGCTCTCTCTCTTCCTAATTGCAAACAGAAAAGAAGAAAATTGGTTGAACTTAATGTGAAGAAGTCAAGAGTAATGAGAACAAAGTGATGGCGATGATAATGATCTTGTGTAGAGAGTGAGGGAAAAAACTCTTTATTTATAATAGCATGCTAGGATAGAGCTAGGTTTAGTCAAACAATAAAATATTATTAGACCAAATCAAGATCTAACTATTAGGAGTATTTTATTATATTTAAGCGAGGAAAAGATTAATGAAATGCCCAAAAACCTTTAGTTAGTGAACTAACTAAAAAATTAACGATTAATCGAGCTAATTAAGAAAAAAATGTTTAAAGTAATTAGTAAATAAAAATGATTTTTTAATTAATTTAAGGAGATATGGTCAAGGTGAGTTAGAAATAAGTACTAAATATTGATTGAATAATTATTTCATATGAAAAATGTGTGAATATTTGTTGGGTGTGGAGCCTGATTATCTTCTTTATTCAAAGGTATTACCACGTTGGACCCCAGTTCGTAATAGGGCGACAATGCCACCCGTTGTTTAATCACTGTTGGGGGGGTAGGGGGGCGACGACGATTTTATGAGCCCCCCTTGGCGAGGGTTCGGGGGAAGCACCCCCAAAGCTAAAAATATATGTAAAATTACCTTGTAAAATATTGTAATTTATAGTCAATCTGAGCCGTTCTTTAGTCGAATGATCTGGCGGTAGAAGTTATGTTTAATTTAGGGTTTTTTGCCCTTGAAGGCAACCCCTCACTATATATGAGGGAATTGTATTGTGGCTATGTATGTGTATTCTGAGCGAGAAAGAGGGAGGAGATTGTGTGAGAGTGAAGAGGAAATTACAATGGATCTGTTGTAGGTTGTATCTCTTCATTTTGTTGGATAATATAAAAGGAAGGAATGGATATTTTCTCCTTGGACGTAGCCCAAATTGAGTGAACCACGTATAACTGTGTCTCTCCTGTTTTATGCATTTTCTATCTTTGTGTTTTTGCAATATTTTATGTGTTCCATTGCTCTGTAATATATAATTTTCTAATAACTGGTATCAAAGCTGAAGGTCTATTTTGCTGATAAACTCACAGGAGAGAAGGGTTCCTAGTTCTAGTGGGAGCAATGGCGGAAGATGGTAGGTTAAGGGTCGAAAAAATTTAATGGTCAAAACTACCAGCTATGGAAGATTATTTGTATAATAAAGGTCCGTACCTACCATTGAGAGAAAATACAAAGAAGTCGACGAGTATGCCATACATAGAATGAGATATTCTCAACAAAAAGCACTTGGAAAAATACGGCTGTGCCTAGCGGTGTCAATAGCCTTTAAAAGGAAACGACAACAGAGGGTTTAATGTATACATTGGCCAAACTATATGAAAAAATCTTGGCCTCAAATAAGGTATTTCTTGTGAAACATTATTTAATATGAATATGTCAGAAGGTGGATTTGTTGCTGATCATTTAAATGAATTTAATACAGTTACTAGTCAGTTAAGTTCTGTAGGGGTAAATTTTGATGACGAAGTTAGGGCTTTGTTATTATGTGCTTATTGCCAGAAAATTGGAATGATTTAGTTATGGCCATTAGTAACTTTGTCTTTGGATCTAGTACTTTAAAGTTTGATGATGTTGTTGGTGCAATCCTTAGCGAGGAAATGTGACAAAAAATCTCTAGTGAGACATAAGGTAATGCTTTGAGTGCAGAGACTAGGGGAAGAAAAATGGAAAGAGGAAAGAGCCCAAGATTTCGCAGTAAGTCAAGGAAAGGCAGATCCAAGTCCAAATGAGGGATAGTGTGTTGGAAATATGGGAATAAAGGACACTTGAAGAAAGATTGTAAGTCTCGGAAGGGAAATGAAGGATACACGCAACAAGAAAAGAATCATGAAGCAAATGTGACAAGTGATGTGTTACAAGATGCTTTGCTTATTTATTTAGAAAATATTATTGATATCTGGGTGGTAGATTCAGGGGCCTCGTTCCATGCCACACCTGATAGAAACATTTTCATGATTATGTTCAAGGATATTTGGACAGGTAAGTTTGGATGAATATAAACACTATAAAATCATTGGAATGGGTTAAGTTTTCATAAAACAACAAAATGGAAACCAATGGCTATTGAAGGAGGTAGGGCATGTTCCATATCTTAAGAAAAATCTAATTTCAACAGGGTAGTTGGGAGGTGAAGGTTGTGTAACTCCTTTTACAGATAAAACCTGGAAGGTCACTAAAGGAGCCCTGGTAATAACAAAAGGAGAAAAGGTTGGTACATTGTATTTACGCAATGGTATTTATAGTTCTGTTAATGCTTTAACCTCTACAGGAGCAGATACAACGTTGTGGCATCATAGGCTCAGGCACATGAGTGAGAAGGGGATGCAAGTTCTTCACTCAAGAAATTTGTTGCCAGGTTTGAAGCATGTTGATTTAGAATTCTGTGAGAATTCTGTTTATGGAAAACAAAAGAGAGTCAGATTCCTCAGAGTTGGGAAAGAAAAGAAGAATGAAAAATTAGAGATTGTGCATACAGATGTATGGGGACCTGCTCAGATATCATCTCTCGGTGGCTCTCACTATTATGTTACTTTTATTGATGATGCAACCAAAAAATGTGTATTTATTGTATTCGAAATAAATCTGATGTATTTGATACTTTTAAGAAATGGAAATATTTGGTTGAAAATGAGACAGGAAAAAGGTTGAAGTGTCTCAGATCAGATAATGGAGGTGAATTTTGCATCAAAGAGTTTGATAAGTACTGTTCAGAGCATGGAATTCGCAGAAAGAAGACAGTTCTAGGAACACCACAAGAAAAATTTGGGTCAGAAAGGATGAACAAGACAATCATGGAGCGTGCAAAGTGCATGGTATTGCATGCAAGATTGCCTTTACAATTTTGGGAAGATGCTATAGATACTGTTATTTATCCAATAAACAAAGGGACTTCAAGTTCCTTGGATGGTGGTATTCCATAGGAGGCATGGGCAGGAAAAAAGGTAAACTACTCATTTTTAAAAACTTTTGATTGTGAAGCCTTTGTCCACATTAATAAAGAAAATAGAACAAATATGAGGCAAAATCAAAGAAATGTACGTTTATTGAATATGATGTTAATGATTTTGGTTATCACTTTTATGATTACGAAAAACACAAAATCATTAGCAGCAGAGATGTCATATTCAATGAAAAGGTTTTGTATAAGCATCAGATGCAGGAAAAGAAACAGGAAAAAGAAAACAAAGAATACACAATGCTTGATGAGATCAGAGAAAAAGTAAAGGTGCCTGAAAATCATAATGATCAGCAGCCAGAACAAAAAAAACAACCACAACAACAACATGCACCTCAAACACTTGAAAGCCGTGTTAGAAGGTCTACTAGGATAAGTAGATCCCCTGAATGATACTCTCCTTCATTATGTTTTGTATTGTTGACTGATTCTGGTGAACCAGAATTTTATGAAGAAGCAGTGCAAGTAGAAACCAGGAAGAAGTGGGAGCTAGCCATGAAAGAAGAAATGTAATCATTTGTACATAACCAGACTTGGGACTTAGTTAGGATGCCTACAAGTAAAACAACATTGCAGAATAAATGGGTTTACAAGGTGAAGGAAGAATATGGAGGTAGAAAAAGGTAAAAAGATAGACTTGTGGTGAAGGGGTTTGCACAGAAAAAAGGTATAGACCTTGATGAGATATTTTCTCATGTTGTTAAAATGACTTCAATCAAAACTACTTTAAGTCTAGTAGCAACAAAATATTTGCATCTTGAGCAGTTAGATGTAAAGACAACCTTTCTCCATGGGGATTTGGAGGAAGAGATCTATATGCTATAGTCACAAGGATATGAGGTCAAGGGGAAGGAGAAACTAGTGTGCAGGCTGAAGAAGAGCTTGTATGACTTAACACAAGCCCTAAGGCAGTGGTATCTAAAGTTTGACAGGTTTATGTCTGAACAAGGTTGTACCGGATGTCACTTTGATCATTATGTTTATTTCAAAAGGCAAAATGATGGCAACTATATTATATTGCTATTTTATGTAGATGACATTCTTGTTGTAGGTTCTAACATGCATGAAATAAATGGAAAATTGGCAAATTCATTTGCAATGAAGAATTTGGGTGCTGCAAAACAAATCCTTGGTATGAGAATAACTAGAGACAAGAAAAATCGAAAATTAACATTGTCTCAAAGTGAGTACATACAAAAGTTGTTGAAAATATTTAATATGTAGAATGAAAAGCCAGTTACTACACCTTTGGCTAGCCATTTCAAACTAAGTAAGGAGATATGTCCCAAGACTCAGGAAGAGATGGCTTATATGTATAAGGTTCCATATGCATCACCAGTTGGAAGCTTAATGTATGCAATGGTCTACACAATGCCCCATATTGCACATGCAGTGAGAGTTGTAAGCAAGTACATGAACAATTCAGGAAAATAACATTAGATGGTAGTGAAGTGGATTCTCAGGAATTTGAGAGGTACCACAAATCAAACATTATGCTTTGGTGGTTCAAACATTTCTCTACAGGGATATGTTGATGCAGATATGACAGGTGATAGAGATAACATGAGGAGCACCACAGGGTATGTGTTTACTGTAGGTGGAACAACTGCCAGTTTTGTTTCAAAATTACAAATGTTGTTGCACTCTCAACGACAAAAGAAAGTATGTTTCTACTATAGAGGTTAGTAAAGAAATGATTTGGTTACAAAGGTTTCTGGATGAATTGGATAAAAAGGAGATGGGAAGGTTATATAGTGACATCCAGAGTGCCATTCATCTTGCAAAGAACTCAACATTTCATTCTAAGAATAAACATATACAACTCAGGTACCATTTCATATGGCTAGTGTTGGAGGATGGACAGTTGTAGCTGGAAAATATACACACTAGCCAGAATCTTGCAAATATGTTAACAAAAGTTGTAACCAGGGAGAAACTGAGATTCTGCTCAGTTTTTATTGGTCTTCAAGTGTGATGATGAAGATGAGAAACAACCAAGTCCACAGTGGAGTCATTGTCTAACAAATGATGTAACGATGGAGTTTCTATCATCGGTCTCCAAGTGGGAGATTGTTGGGTGTGGAGCTTGCTTATCTTCTTTATTCAGAAGTATTGTTGCATTGGACCCTAGTTCCTAACAGAGTGGTAACGCTGCCCGTTGTTTAGTCTTTGTCAGGGGGGTCAAGGGGTGGGGGTGGGCGACGATGATTTTATGAGCCCCCACCGTTAGGGGTTCAAGTGCAACTATTAGGATATTCTGACACATAGGAAATAATTAAGCACAACTTGGTTTAGCGTATAGTTAGGTAAAGTGTGTTTCTTTAGTATGTACTTATTTCAACTTACAATCTGATGCTCATGATATGTTCTAGACATGAAGTGATTCGAAAATTCATTCTCTCCTTGGTATTACTGACACTTGATCCGTGGCTTAACACCCGATTGATGCATGATCTCTATTTAAAGAGCATGGAGGGTCATTTGTTAGGTGACCGTTCATGAAAGCACCTTATGTAGATTTTATTTATTTTACATTAATAAATTGCCTGAAGTGGCCGTGTTGGCTCAGGCTGTGGACTGTTTCCCTTTTTCAGGGTTTTAACCATGTCAAGAATACTAGTGTACCGATTTGTGATCTGTTTGTGAGAAGTGTCCTTTGGCATTCTATCTAAAGAACTTATCCCCGAAGCTAAAAATAGATGTAAAATTGCCTTGTAAAATATTTTAATTTTGTAGTCAATCTGATTCATTAAATAGACAGATGATCTGATGGTAGAATTTATGCTTAATTTAGGGTTTTTTCCCCTAGAAGGCAACCCCTCGCTATATATGAGGGAATTGTATTTCAACTATGTATATATGTATTTTGAGTGAGAAAGAGAGAGGAGATTGTGTGAGAGCAAAGAGGAAATTACAATGTATCTATTTTAGGTTGTATCTCTTCATTTTGCTGGATAATATAAAAGGAAGGGCTGGCTATTTTCTTCATGGACGTAGCCCAAATTAGGTGAACCACATATATCTGTGTCTCTCCTATTTTATGCATTTTCTGTGTTTGTGTTTCAACAATATTTTATGTGTTCCATTGCTCTGTAATATATAATTATCTAACAACTGTTATGAGAGTCGAAGGTCTATTTGGCTAATAAAATATCAGGAGAGAAGGGTTCCTGGTTCGAGTGGGAGCAATGGTGGAAGATGGTAGGTTTAGGGTCAAAAAATTTAACAGTCAAACTGCCAGCTGTGGAAGATGCATATGGAAGACTATTTGTATCAGAAAGATTTGTACCTACCATTGAGTGGAAAGATAAAGAAGCTGATGAGTATGACAGACACAGAATGGGGTATTCTTGACAGAAAGGCACTTGGAACAATACGGCTTTGCTTAGTGGCGTCAGTAGCCTTTAATATTTCAAAGGAAACGAAAACAAAGGGTTTAATGTCGGCAATGGCCAAACTATAGGAAAAACCCTAGGCCTCAAATAAGGTATTTATTATGAAACATTTATTTAATATGAATATGTCAGAAGGTGGATCTGTTGCTGATCATTTAAATGAATTTAATACGGTTACCAGTCAATTAAGTTATGTAGGGGTAAATTTGATGATGAAGTTAGGGATTTGTTATTTCTGTGCTCATTGCCAGAAAGTTGGAATGGTTTAGTTATGGTCATTAGCAACTCTATCTCTGGATCTAGTACTTTAAAGTTTGATGATGTTGTTGGTGCAATCCTTAGCGAGGAAATGCGATGGAAATACTTCGGTGAGACACTAGGTAATGCTTTGACTGCAGAGACTAAGGGAAGAAAATGGAAAGAGGAAAGAACTTAGGATTTCATAGTAAGTCAAGGAAATGCAGATCCAACTCCAGATCAGGGATAGTGTGCTAGAAATGCGGGAAGAAAGGACACCTGAGGAAAGACTGTAAGTCTCGGAAGGGAAAGAAGGAGACGCTCAACAAGAAAAGAATCATGAATCGAATGTGATAGGTGATGTGTTGCAAGATGATTTGATTCTTTCTTTAGAAAATATTACTGATGACTGGGTGGCAGATTCAAGGGCCTCGTTCCATGCCACACCTGATAGGAAACATTTTCATGACTATGTTCAAGGATATTTTGGATAGGTTCATTTTGCTGATGATAAACCCTGTAAAATCATTGGAATAGGTAAAGTTTTCATAAAACAACAAAATGGAAACCAATGGCTATTGAAGGAGGTAAGGCATGTTCTAGATCTGAAGAAAAATATAATTTCAACAGGGTAGTTGGGAGGTGAAGGTTGTGTAACTACTTTTACCGATAAAACTTGGAAGGTCACTAAAAGAGCCCTGGTAATAGAAAAAGGAGAAAAGGTTGGTACATTGTATTTATGCAATGGTATTTCAAATTTTGTTAATGCTTTAACCTCTATAGGAGCATATACAACATTGTGGCATCATAGGCTTGGGCACATGAGTGAGAAGGGGATGCAGATCCTTCACTAAAGAAATTTGTTTCCAGGTTTGAAGCATGTTGATTTAGAATTCTGTGAGAATTGTGTTTATGGAAAACAAAAGAGAGTAAAATTCCTCAAAGTTGGGAAAGAAAAGAAGAGTGAAAAATTAGAGCTTGTGCATACAGATGTATGGGGACCTGCTTAGGTATCATCTCTCGGTGGCTCTTGCTTTTATATTACTTTTATTGATGACGCAACAAAAAAACCTGGATTTATTGTATTCGAAATAAATCAGATGCATTTATACTTTCAAGAAATGGAAAGCTTTGGTTGAAAATGAGATAGGAAAAAGGTTGAAGTGTCTCAGATTAGATAATGGAGGTGAATATTGCAGCAAAGATTTTGATAAGTACTATTCAGAGCATGGAATTCACAAAGAGAAGCTAGTTCCAGGAACACCACAAGAAAATGGTGTGCCAAAAAGGATGAACAAGACAAACATGGAGTGTGCAAGGTGCATGAGATTGCATGCATGATTGCCTTTTCAGTTTTGGGCAGATGATGTAGATACTGCTATTTATCTAATAAACAAAGGGCCTTCAAGTTCCTTGGATGGTGGTATTCCAGAGGAGGCATGGACAGGAAAAAAGGTAAACTAATCATTTTTAAAGACTTTTGGTTGTGAAGCCTTTGTCCACATTAATAAAGAAAATAGAACAAATCTTGAGGCAAAATCAAAGAAATGTACCTTTATTGAATATGTTGTTAATGATTTTTGTTATCGCTTTTATGATTATGAAAAACAAAAAATCATTAAGAGCAAAGATGTCATATTCAATGAAAAGGTTTTGTATAAGGATCAGATGTAGGAAAATAAACAGGAGAAAGAAAACAGAGAATACACAGTGCTTGATGAGATAGAGAAAAAGTAAAGGTGCCTGAAAGTCATAATGATCAACATCCAGAACAACAACAACAACCACAACAACAACATACACCTCAAACACCTGAAAGTGGTGTTAGAAGATCTACGAGGATAAGTAGATCCCATGAACGATATTCTTGTTCATTATATTTTTTATTGTTGACTGATTATGGTGAACCAGAATGTTATGAAGAAGCAGTGCAGGTAGAAACCATGAAGAAGTGGGAGCTCAGCATGAAAGAAGAGATAGACTCCTTGGTACGTAACTAGACTTGGGACTTTGTCAGGTTGCCTGCAGGTAAAACAAAATTGCATAATAAATGGGTTTACATGGTCAAGGAACAAGATGGAGTTAGAAAAATGTATAAATCTAGACTTGTGGTGAAGGGGTTTGCATAAAAAAAAGATATAGACCTTGATGGGATATTTTCTCTTGTTGTTAAAATGACTTCAATCAGAAATATTTTAATTCTAGTAGTAGTAGAAGGTTTTCATCTTGAGTAGTTAGATGTAAAGATGGCCTTTCTCCATGGGATTTGGAGGAAGAGATCTCTATGCAACAATCACAAGGATATGAGGTCAAAGGGAATGGGAAATTAGTGTGTAGGTTGAAGAAGATATTGTATGGCTTAAAACGGGCTGCAAGGTAGTGTATCTAAAATTTGACAGGTTTATGTCTGAACAAGGTTATACTAGATGTCACTCTGATCATTTTGTTTATCTCAAAAGGAAAAATGATGGCAACTATATTATGTTGTCATTTTATGTAGATGACATGCTTGTTGCAGGTTCTAACATGCAGGAAATAAATGTTCTCAAAGGAAAATTGGCAAATTCATTTGCAATGAAGGATTTGGGTGCTGCAAAACAAATCATTGGTATGAGAATAACTGGGGATAGGAAAAATCACAAATTAACATTGTCTCAAAGTGAGTACATACAATAGGTGTTGAAAAGATTTAATATGTAGAATGAAAAACCAATTACTACACCTTTGGCTAGCCATTTCAAACTAAGTAAGGAGATGTGTTCCAAGACTCAGGAAGAGATGGCTTATATGTATAAAGTTCCATATGCATAAGAAGTTGGAAGCTTAATGTATGCAATGGTATGCACAAGGCCTGATATTGCACATGCAGTGGGAGTTGTAAGCAGGTACATGAACAATCCAGGAAAAGAACATTGGATGGTAGTGAAGTGGATTCTCAGACATTTGAGAGGTACCACAAATCAAGAATTGTGCTTTGGTGGTTCAAACATTTCTCTACTGGGATATGTTGATGTAGATACGGTAGGTGATAGAGATAACAGGAGGAACACCACAGGGTATGTGTTTATTGTAGGTTGAACAACTACCAGTTTTGTTTCAAAATTACAAAGTGTTGTTGCACTCTCAACGACAAAAGCAAAGTATGTTTCTACTATAGAGGTTAGTAAAGAAATGATTTGGTTACAAAGGTTTCTGGATGAATTGGGTAAGAAGGAGTTGGGAAGGTCATATAGTGACATCCAGAGTGTCATTCATCTTGCGAAGAACTCAACATTTCATTCTAAGAATAAATATATACAACTCAGGTACCATTTCATACGGCTAGTGTTGGAGGATGGACAGTTGAAGTTGGAAAATATACAAACTAGCAAGAATCTTGCAGATATGTTAACAAAAGTTGCAACCAGGGAGAAACTGAGATTCTACTCAGTTTCAATTGGTCTTCAAGTATGATGATGAAGATGAGAAACAACCAGTTCCAAAGTGGAGTCATTGTCCAACAAATGAAGCAACGATAGAGTTGCTATCATCGGTCTCCAAGTGGGAGATTGTTGGGTGTGGAGCATGATTATCTTCATTATTTAGAGGTATTGCCGCATTGGACCCCAGTTCGTAACGGGGCGGAAACACCACCCGTCGTTTAATTTCCATTAGGTTGTTCCATCGAAGGGGGCGACGACGCTTTTATGAGCCCCCCCAGCGGGGGTTTGGGGGCAATACCCCCGAAGCTAAAAATATATATAAAATTGCCCTGTAAAATATTGTCATTTCATAGTCAATCTGAGCCGTTCATTAGGCGGATGATCTGATTGTAGAAGTTATGTTTAATTTAGGTTTTTTTTTTCCAAGAAGGCAACCCCTCACTATATATGAGGGAATTGTATTGTGGCTATGTATATGTATATTCTGAGCGAGAAAGAGGGAGGAGATTGTGTGAGAGCGAAGGGGAAATTACAACGGATTTGTTGTTGGTTGTATCTCTTGATTTTTGCTAGATAATATAAAAGGAGGGACTGATTGTTTTCTTCGTGGACATAGCCCAGGTTGGGTGAACTATGTATATCTGTATCTCTCTTGTTTTATGCACTTTCTGTGTTTTTGTTTCTGCAATATTTTGTGTTCTATTTCTATGTAATATATAAATTTCTAACAATATTAAGGAATAATAAATAAATAATGGTTTATTTAATTATTCCTGTGTAATATGGTCAAAAGGGTTTAGAAATAATTACCAAATAATGATTTAATAATGGTTTCAAAGGAATTAAGCTAAATAATTAAGGAATAATAAATAAATAATGATTTATTTAATATTCCCATGGATGGGTGAAAATGGGTAAATTTGAAAATAACATGAAAATATTTAAATTATTTTGTGAGTTATTTTCAAGTGGGTAAACAAAAATAATTCAGGAAAAGTGGTTCTATAAATTATTACCTAAGGTGAAAGTGAGTTTTAAAATGTAAAACCCATACTACAGGGTATGTTTTCATCACCCTAATGGAAAATGGCCAGGTGATCACTTTTAGGTGATAACATTAGAGGAGTCTCACCTTCTAGCTGAGATTTCTCTCAGAAGGGTTTCCGAGAACATATTTTGTGTTATTGTGGTTTGTGAATGATTTTTCTATTTGTTCTCTATTTTATACATAATTATAATTTTCATGCATGCATAATAAAAAATAATTATCAAATCCAAAAATAAAAGTAGAAACTAATCCCTAGTGTAGATTTTAGATTTTTGAATATATGCATGAGTCAATAGCCTAGTTCTTAGACCTTAATATTAACTATACTTTATGATATATGTTTATTATTATTATTATTATATATTTAGGGTTTATTAATTAAATATACGTGATTTGAGATTGCATTTTGATGTTGGTTTCTTGATCTTGACTCAATATATCACTCAATTTTGGTAATTGATATGTTTTTGCAGTTCTTTAATATTTTGGGTTCATCCCTTTCTCTTGCATCTCTACCCTATTTATTCATGTTGACTTGATAATATTTCTCATTATTGTGCTAATGATGAATCACACTTTCTGGTTCGAAACATCGATCAAAATTACTCAATGTGATGGATTTAGAAGAAATAAATCTAAGAATTTCGAATCACAAAATTAATTCAGGATAATAGTACATCGTTAGCAGATCAACTTCCATGGAAATAAGGCCTCACTCCTACCAGATTTGTTGGCCATTTAGTACATACCAAAAAGCACTGGTAATATCTCAAAAAAGTTAGAGGATTTCATATCGAGAGACCAACATATACAAAATTTAGCAAAACCCAAAATATATCCCACTCTATTCATTGTCTATTGTCTTCATTCGGGGCTTGAGCAACATTACCTTCGTCCTTAGGGCGATGAAATACATTATGTATATGTGCTTCCATGTGGGTCACCCGCCCTGCAAAACTATCCATCCGATCATGCAACCACTGTTGATTACATTGTAATGATGTTTGGTGATCCAAAATGTGGCCTTGATTGTGCCAAATGTTAGAAAAAGAAATTGATAATTTCATTTTGGCCGGTTTGGTGGTCTTGAGAAAGTTGGTTCACTAAAGCTTCGACTATGCGAATCTGGGTTTCAATGGAATCAAAAGGGGGAGGCAAGTCAACATGTCCAGGCGAGCCTCCATGAGGTAGATCAAGCTCACATTCATCTGCCGACTGTTCCCTTGGGCGTCTATCACCCCTACCCCATTGGCCACCCCCATGACAAGGACAACATCACTGTGTCAACATGAATCTTTCACATAAAACTCGATTTTGGCCTAAGGGAACATATCCCTGCAATTGAAGCCTCACTATGTCACCTGATTGGCCCCATTGAGGCTTGAAAAAAGAACTAAATTTCCTTGCTCCCGATCAGAGGTTATTGGCAGGGTGAGTCCACCTTTGAGTGCCAACCTCAGACACCAAGTAGGTCAGGGTGTGACTCTATAGAATGCGAATGACAGGGATGAAAAAGGGTCTCCTAACCCCAGCGTTCCATCCAAACCTACCATCTGGTAGCAGAAAGACAACACAATTCTACCCAGTCAATAGAGTCGAAGGGTAATTAACCCCTCTATAACATTTACCACATACATACCAAAATAATTCAAATTTCCTTAGGGGATCAACAACCCTCACATCAAAAGAAAACCAAACTTTCATGTTGGGTGAAGAATGAGGGCGAGGAGTTATCTCATAGAGAATTGAAAACTTCAAATCAATCGCTGCTACAAAAGCACAGAGGAAGCCTAACAAGAGGATGGAATTCTCATGCAATTGGGTTTCCTCCTCGTAATGGCCCCTTGAGTTGCATGAACCAGGGTCCCAAACTATAAACATGATAACAACCAGCTCCAACCCATTGAGTATCCCAAGCATTTGAGAAAGGAACCTCCCACACACTAGAGGAACAACTTAGGGCTCCGAGGAGATCATGCACAAAGACAGAGCCAAACCACCTGAAATTTCACCTATGTTCATTTTCCTACTGTAACAACTGACTATCCAAGCCTACATCATCATAGTTATACCAAGATTTGTCTCGAGAATGTTTGCCAGGAAGTTTCCCAACACCCACTCTCTACCACATTTGAGCATTACCACTGCCGTGTGGGAGATTATCATGCCCATTTTCCCCATACCCTCCTCGGTTGTCACCCCTGCTTGGAAAACTCATAAATTATTTAATAGATTTGTTGTGATGAATTGTCTAATGGAATATCCATGGAATTTTACAAATCATATTGGTATTATAAGAGGTTTATATGGGTATTTTGTGGGAAGTTGTAAGAGATCCAAATAATTTAAGTTGAAATTCATAAAACCCTATCCATTTCCAATGAGCCTATTAATAACCCTCAATATCCCACAAAGGAGAGGTTTACACATCCATTTTTTGTGGTTCTTGAATTTTTTGGGTTCATCCCTTTCTCTTGCATCTCTACCCTATTTATTCATGTGGACTTGATAAGATTTATCATTCTTTTTCTGATGATGAACCATACTTGTTGGTTCAAAACATTGATCCAAGTTACTCAATGTGATGGATCTAGAAGAACTAAATCAAAGCATTTAAAATCACAAAAGATAAAAATAAAAAATATTTGAATAGATTTGTTGTGACAAGTTGTCTAGTGGAATATCCATGGCAATTTACAAATCATATGGGTATTAGAGGAGGTTTATATTGGTATTTTGTGGGAAGTTGTAAAAGATACAAATAATTTAAGTTGAAATTCTTAAAACCCTAGCCATTGCCAATGAATATATTAATAACCCTAAAGATCCCACAAATGAGATGTTTGTGCAACTGGAAGCACATGTCACATATAAATCATAATCTGAGTCTCCTCATGGTAGCCATAATGAATAAACTTGAGATACTCATATAATACAAAGGTTATAACACATGGATCAAATTAAAGGGGAGATTGGGAGATCCAAAAGAACCATAGAAGGAGTCTAAGAATGAATCTAAAAAGGATCAAGCCAGTTTGAGTGTTGTAAACCATTCATAGTCCTTGTTCAATATGGAAGTGAAGTTTGATATCAAGACATGTCAAGGTGAGATTGAAAATTTGACTTAAATCATTGGTTGTATATGTTAGAAGTTTATTCTAGTGTTCATTGTATAGAGAAAAAACATAAAATTTCATGTGCACTTCTAAAATTAGAGGGCGATGCCCTGATCTAGGAAATCCACACAAAAAACCTAATACTAGAGGGAGATCCTCTAATGACTGAGTGGGAGGATTTAAAAACTCTCATAAATTCCCAATTTTACGCTATTGGTTAGGTACAAGACTAGTGAATCTAGTGACATTACTTTAGGCAGAAGTAGGGGTAGAGTGTCTAAGAGTACATCATAGAATTTAGAAATATGGCTAGAATGTTGGGTATCTACCTAAAGAATGAAAATGTACTCCTAAAGTATTTGGGGGGTCTAGAAAACCATATGTGGAAGAAAGTGATGCTGTTTAAACCCAAATCAATGGATGAGGATTGTTTACAAGCACAATTATTAGAGAACATAGGCTAGAAGAAAGGGAAATTGAGTGGGTCAAAGCATAAGGAGAACAATGAAGCTTCCAAGGAGGGGAAGAAGAAGTGGAAACGGGGAGAGATAAAAAGAAAACAACCAAAACAGATGAGTGCAAAGATCCTATAAATCACTACAACCATTGTAACATTGATGGTCATACAAAGGATAAGTGCTAGAAATTGCATATAGAATTTGACTCGAAGAACAAAAAGAAAGATGCTAAGAAGAAAAATCTTATGGTTAGTAATTTGAGCAACCAAGTGGAAAGTAACTCAGATGTGGATGATAATATTATCTGTACATCAGTGCAGAAGGGGGTGAATCTGAGTAATATCCAAAACTATGAAGAGAAGGAAATGACCAAACTCTTCCATATAAAGATTTAGGTCAAGAATATGGAAATAGATGCTATATTCGACTTAAGATCATAGTCAAATCTCATCTTAGCTATTCAGATCTCTATCTGCCACAAAAATAATTATAATCCTATCATCTTAGCTATTCAGATCTCTATCTGCCACATAACAGTGGTCAAAGTACATTGTAGAACTACTATGTATATCTCCTACTATTATTCTGGAACAAGGAAGAGTCATAACTATATTATAGGATCAAGAACTGCTCACTCCATTGTAGGCTCGATATATGGAACTGCAACTTGTCTTCCCTCTTGGTAGCAAAACTGATGCATGGACCTGTAAACTATGTTGAAACTGTGCAATTTCCCTTATAATTGCTTTCTCCTTTCAAGGCATTTTCCGTTTATGTTGACTCACATTCTTTGAACTTCCTCAGCCACAAAAACCCTTTGATATGTTACCATAATATATCAAAAATAACTTACTGTAAAAAAGGATAAACTGATTAGGTCAAAATGATGAGGTACAATTAGGGTTTGTTCAACAAAATTAGGGGTTTTAATATTTCTCTGTCCCACAAAGTAAACTAATCATTTCTCCATGGCTTCTGCAACCTAAGCTAGGAGGTCTAACTTATCCTGGCTTCTTTTCATCCTTCTAGCAGCTTTCTGTATGATTTTTTCAGCCTTTATGGTTTCTTTCCCCTCTTTATTAGCATGCTTTGTATTCCTCTATTTTTTGGCCTTCTTTATGCTCTTTGAAGTTTGCACAGTCTCTTCATCTTCATCAATAATCACTTTCTCCTTCAGTTGAGTTTTTTTTTTTTTTTTTGCTTTTAAACCCAAACTTAGTTTTTTTGTAGGGCGAGTGTGAGGCTTTTTGGGGTAAACCCTAGGTTTAGTTTCAACTTCTTCATCCCCTATTTCTATTTTCTGTTTTCCTTTTTTACTTTGTGCCGCTCTCTGTTTCCCCCCTCTTCTTCTAACATTGGTTTCTTCTTTCTTCTTGTTCTCCTTTCATAAACCCTAACCTTTGGTTCTTTCACAGGGTTTTCATCATGTTTTTCAACAAGGATATGGCTAGAATTTCCCTTTGTTTCCTGAGCTATGGTTTGGGTAAAAACTTTAGTTTGGCCTCTCCTTGGTCTTCTAGGTGTAGGTTGTCTTAGGTTTCTTTGCCTCAACTGATCCACCTACTTATTTATCTCATGAGTATATAATATTTTAATTAGGCCGTGATGAAAAATTTCACGACATTGTAGCTCAGGTCTGGTTCTTTCTTTGGTGCACATATTTAGCAAACTTTGGTGAAGGAAATAGGGAAAATTCATCTTACTAAAACCTTCTAATGACATAAAAACCTCATATGATACAAATAAGCTTTAGAATAATTGCATTCACAAGTTGAGAAGAGATGTACAACTCTAAGGGTGTTAGACCATTCAGGCTTCAACATATTTTGGAGGACCCCTAAATTCTAGTCTTGGTTTTGATAGTCCTCCAAGAAAAAATTCAAGTCCACATTCTGCAATCTTTGTTTCTTAAACCATTTCTCACCCTCAGTTGGAAAACCTGTTCCCTCTGCAATGGATTCCTATGTGATTAGGAACTGCAGGGTTCTGATTTTCGTTGTGTTCCCATCAAATGAGTAGAGGAAACCATGGCACCAACTTAGGTTGTGTCCATTGAAGCGCTGAAACACTGGTTCCCATCCTGCATTTCTGAACAGAGTCAACATCTTTGGATACACTTCAAAATACATCCCATCAAGCTCAAATCGTTTCACTTGACCTGGTCGACCAATCTTGAAAATACTTTGATGATGCAAAAAACTTTCCCAAGCTCGAATTTCCTTGGTCAGACATTGCAAACTGCTCAAGAACCTTCCCGTGCACTGTAAACAAAATTATGGGTTTGTTGGAAATTACTGTTTTAAGGTAAACATGGAAAATTAGGGTTTGATTTTAAATGTCTCTCTTGGGATTCAAAATTATGCTAGCTGTCACATCATGGATGAAAAGGGATAGGTATTTGTGGAAAAATTCTTGGGCACTTAAAATAATGGAGTTTGCAGCTCGGAAACCTAAATTTTAAATTTTTCGGTGAGTGCTACGAAAATATTTTGTAGCACCAACTGTAGGCTGTTTAGGTTAGTTGCACTGCGAAAATCTTAGGATAAGCTTAGGGTTGGGTGAAAAGACCTAATTAGACATGTCCCTAGGCTTAGATAGCAATTTACACAATTTTTTTATATAAAGCCCTATACATAACCATGACTTTGCAAAATGAACTAATAAATATTGCCTTTAGACCTTTAGAGAAAGGTACAAACCTGATGATAACACAAGCTATGAAGAAGTGGAAACATTATCTTATTGGAAAGGAGTTAATAATTGAAATAGATGACCAACCACTAAAATATTTGCAGGTCCAAAGTAAGATAAAATACACCAATCATTACAAGTGAATGGGGTTTTTATAATAGTTTCATTTAGTGATAAAGTACAAGAAGGGAAGCACAAACACGTTTCCTGACTTGCTTTCGAGGCCACCCACATCAAATATCATAGCTTTGGGAAATCTTATGCACATTGAGCCTTTAATTCATGATGCATACATAAAGGCATATATAGAGGATGAGGACTTCAAGGAGGCATTTTAGTAGTTTCATAGCCACAATCATGTTCGTGATGGTGACAACATTGTTGACTAACATCTCTAGAATGGGTTACTCTATAGGTTAGATAAGTTATGTCTTCTTAAAGGTGAGTGACTATAGTTGATCAGAGAGGTTCACTCCTCCAAGTTTGTAAGGAAATTTGGTGTAGGAAAGATAATGGTCAACTTGAAAAGGTACATGTACTAACCTAGGATGCAAAAATAGATTTCTAGGTTGATAAGAAGATGTAGCTTTATTGTACAAGCAAGCCTAGAAATAATAAATAAGGTTTAGATCATCCCTTTCTTGTACCTAGTCGTCCTTGGAAAAGTATTTCCATGGAATATGTGGGAGGTTTATTGATAAATAGGAAGGGACATGACTACATGTTCTTGGTAGTTAACAAATTCAAAAAGAGGTGTGTTCCAATGCTCTGTAGAAGACCTTAATAGGAAATAAGCAATGAATTTTTTATTTGGATGTGTTTGGGTGCACTTTGGGATACCAAGGAGCATCTTCTTAGACAAGGACACGATATCTATCAATGCATATTGGACTAAATTATGGGAGAATATTGATAGGAATTTGAAGAGATCAACATTCCATCCACAGGAAGATGGGAAAACGAAAGTATTCAATAGGGCTTCGGTACAAATTTTGAGGGGTTACAATCATAGTTATTTGAATAATTGGGATGAAAATATGGTATATATATATAACTATTATATCATAGCGGTCCACACTTCTAGTGGTAAGTCCACATTTGAAACTTGTTTTGGATACACTCCATCTTCACCTTTGGATATTGCATATGGGGAGAAAGGAGAAGTGAGGGAGGATCTTATAAGGGAATTTTTTTTATTGAGAAGATTAGGTATATTTTTCTATAGGTACAAGAGATGATGTAGAAGTCACAAAAAGATACAAGGCTATTTAATTATTAATTAATTAAGACATATTTTATACTTAGTGTTTCACAATACAATATGCGCTCAATATCAATCTCAGAAAGATAGGCATTAATTATTGATATTTCAAAATATTTAATTGTTGTCTTATTCATTTATGGTGGAAGAAAGAGTATGGTTACATTTGAACAAAGAGAGACTACAAGGTGTTGGCATTATAATCAAGGCTCTACAATATTGTCCCTTTGAGATACTATAGAAGGTGGGAGATAATGTTTATAGACTTAGTCTACCTCCATACATGCACATTTACTCAGTGGTGGATGTAGAAAATTTGGGATTGGCCATTCCCTCATAGATTTGATTTTGTTAGGATCCACCTTGAAACCATTTTGTGATATAATATGACTAAAATATTCCATTTCTTGAACTACAAAGGCACACTTGGAAGGATTTGCATATAGTTTTTTTCTCTTCCAATAGTGTGAAAACCTTGTCAACATGTTGTATATGCTCTTGCTAAGATTTATTGTAAATTATTATGTCATCAAAGAATACTAGCACAAGTTTTCTAAGGAAGGGTTTGAAAATATAGCTTGTCAAGCTTTGAAATGTTGAAGGTGCATTTGTAAGTCCAAATGGAATAACCAAAAAATCCTAATGATCTTCATGTGTCCTAAAGGCTATTTTAGGAATGTCTTCTTGCCTTATTATGATTTGATGATATCTAGAATGAACATCCAACTTAGTAAAGAAAATTTCTCCATTTAATTCATCTAAAAATTCATCAATGACAACAATAGGAAACATAACTTTGATTTTCGTTTTGTTGAGTTGTCTGTAGTATGGAAAAAGACACCACAGACCATCCTTTTTCATAACCATCACCACTAGTGAAGATATAGACTCTGGCTAGGTTGAATGATGCCCACGTCTAACATTTCTTGAAACACGCGCTCAATCTCACTCTTTTGTGCATGTAGATATCTGTAAGGCCTAATGTTAGGCAATACACTTCTAGGTTGCAAATGAATAACATGGTCATATTATCAGATAAGTGGAAGGCCCTTAGGAATTTCTCCAATTACCTTGGCATGATTGTTGATAACTTTTTGAAGATCCATTGGAGCATAGGATATAGATGTTTGAACATCTAATTAACACAATTGTGCAGCTACACCTTGGTGTCCCTTTTTTAGAAATCTTTTCATGTTATTTCTTATCACTTTACTAGGTCTCTCTTGGATACCTCTAAGCTAAATTTCATTTGCTTATGAGAAAAATATCATGGAAATTAAGGGGGATTATTCCCAACGATTGTAACCATTGGAACCCTAATAAAACATTAGAACCACCCATTTGGATTGCAATAATGCGAATAACCAATATATACTACCCCATATTTAACTTAATCTTATTACACTTCCATGAACAATTTATCTTACCTCCATTTGTAATCATCACTTGAAATTCTAGTACTAGATATACAAAGCAATTAAGAAGTTTTTCCAATTTGTAATTGGTGAAGTTATAGGTAAAAATTGAATCAATCAACATTGTTACCCTTTCCCTTTTGATATATGCTTCTATCTTGAGGGCTTGTGGAGTAATGATCACGACCAATTCATGACAAGAGATTGTTGGAGTAGTTTATTCTAGCTTTAGATCTTGTGAAGCTTCCACTTCTTGATCTTGTTCATCTTCACATTCTACGTAGAATAATTTATTCTCATTTCATTTATGCCCTTTAATATACTTGATGTTACAGCTGAAACATAATACCTTTTCTCTTCTTTCTTCTGTTTGATGAGGAGTTAACCTTGTCAGTCTAGGAAAGGAAGTCGAATTCTCTTTATAGTTATTATTGACCAATTTTTTATATTGATGTGCTGGAATGTAAGTGTCGCTCTTCCACTACAGCCACATCAACATCTTAGACTTCTCGACGACTAAAGAGAAGTAATGGGAAGATTATATAGTAGTTTAAAGCCACTCGAGTTTGAGTTGAGTCCACACTAAAAATAACGTAACTCAATCTACTCAATTTTCAAGAATTTTTAGTTGATGAGGAAGAGTCATGTAGCTAACAACCTCGACGGTCAAAGAAAACGAAGAAAATAAAAAACGTAGCCACACTAACCATAGACACAAAATTATGTACAAAGGAGCAAACCAATAAGTTCTCTAAGGTTTGGACCTTCGATTACAGTAGGGCCTTAACTGTAGGTAAAACAAGAAAAAAAAGAAATTGACTATAATGCCCTTTATGCATGCATAATTAAATAAACGACAACCATTTTTATAATATCAAACATTAAATGCACAAGTAAATAATGTCAAACATTAAATTCATAAGTAAATTAGTGAATAGGTGAAGGCATATTGTATATTTAGTCTTTCACTTTAATCATATTTTAATTGGTGTTTGATATTCTTATTGTTAATTCATAATGAATAAGACTTATTAAAACAAAAATTAAATATGGTAAAAGATTAATAATTAACCCCTTTATTAATTAAGACGCAGACTTTTTTATGGTGAGGCTTTTCCTCAGGACATTGTATTTAGATTCATCGGTCACCACGTAATCTAGCTACAGTGTCGCCTCACCATTCAGCTTGATTGAAATATTTTATTATTTGGCGTGATCCTATAAACGTTTTTCCTTTCATCTATCTCACTATGGCTCTATGACTCTCCATATCAAGGGTTTCCCATCACCCACAACAAAAATAGAAGTGGGTTGCGTCCTTCACTAAGAAAACCATAGGCATTCTCTGCCCTGCGGCCCTCTGCAAAATATATTGATCTTTTCTGCAATTTGATCATCCTTGTGGAGCTATGGCTAATACTAAATAGAAGAAGAGCTGAAGAAACGAGGGTTTAATCTGTAGGATAGGATGGTCGGAGGGGGAAACAAGAGGGATGATGTATCGCTGGGAATAAGCAGCACCAATATATTTACAACGCTCGACATCCGACAAATAAAGTCAAACAAGAAGTCTGAAAAAGATTAGGGCAACACATCCTCCTGACATAGCAACAAGGACAAGTCATATCAAAAGTTAGTGGAGGCCCAAAAATTCTAGGCTCCTGCACCCATCACCGCCAAATATTGGGTTGACGTCAATGATGATGAGGACTATTATTCTTCCACCGTGCCTCCTCCACTAGTCTGGGGATCTCATCCTCCAGTACAGACCAATGAGGAGACCAAAGCGAACTTGAGTCAGACTGAGGTGCGGGGGTTTTCAATTTTTTTTTATGAAAAATGTTTTCATTTGTGCTGGCAGGGTTATCCATGGTCCTATTTGATTTTATTATTTAGATTACTCTGTAATATTGAGACCCTTAAAGTAGAAACTCTCTAACCATTTTAATTTAATTTATTATTTTAAAATATTTTTGGTTTGGCTTTTTTCAATCATCAGATTAATTAGAGTAAGACCAGTGAAAATGGGTTAGGCAGTCAAAGGAGGCTTGTGTCAGTTAGGTGTAGGTTTTAACCCTGTACATAAATTACTTTCATACGAATTCTAAAACAAAGAAAATAAACAATGCGAGAGCATAACACATAAAACACATATACACAGAGATTTTCCCCTGGATCCCAAAACCGGGACTACTAGCTTGATTTTTCATTATGTTCCTTTAAATGTTACAATACATATATATACATGCTGAAGCATCCAATACCATGGACCGAAAACCATCATGCCCAAAACCATGTGCGAAAACCATGCACAAAACCATAGGTAAGTCCGCCCACCTAATATACGGTCCAATTTTTTTTTCTCAAGGGTGTTGCCCAGGACCCATAAGATGGGGCTAACTGCCCCCTAAATCCCTATGGGGGGGGGGGGGGGGGGCACTACTCAATCGGCGCAACGAAGGGGGGGCTCCCACCCCCCTCTAACTCCTTGGTTAACTAGGGAAGCTAGTCATGGAAATAATATAACACAACCCAACATTCTCCCACTCGTTGTTTTCTTTCCACAAGGGGCCACAAGAGAGCTTAGTCATTTATCCAGCCTTGTAACGCCTATTGTTTCTCTACACCAAGAGAACTTATTAGAGCTCACAAATTTTGTCAATGCATCTGCAACATCTTCAAAGTGTTCACCTTTACCGGCAACACATTTTTTTCTTCTATCACATCCCTCAAAAAGTGATGCTAAACATCAATGTGCATTGTCTTTGAATGATAAGTGTTAGTCCTTACAATCTCCTAGGCTAAAAAGGAAATCGATAAGGGTAACCTCAAACCACTTCAGCGCAATAGCTAGCCCTACTGAGCATGAAAGGGATCTCTCTAAGTCTCTTATCAATGATATGACTTTAAAGAAAATGAATTTTAGGCTAGATATGTGTATTTGTTTGTGAAAATTTGGTTTTTAAGGATTTGCTAAACTTAGGGTTTGGAGCCATAAGTCGGTCTAGGCTGTGGGAATGCAGGAGAAAACATAAGAAGGAGCTAGATATCAGAAGCCATGGTATAATTTGAGTATTTGTCAGTGTAGTATAGAGGATATAATGTGGAAGAAACTAATGAGCATAAATAAACATGATTTCATTAGTTTAGGAAGACAAAACACATAATTATGAAAACCAGATAACAGAGCTTGAAAAACAAGAATTTTGAGTATTTGATCACAAGGAATTCATATAAAGAAGAGATATAACATAGATAAGTATGTTTAGACCATGAGAAAAAAAAAGAATGAAGTACAAGCACCATGAACTCAGTGGGCTAGAGTTCCTTGAAAATAGTTGCAACCTGTATCTGTACTAGCTGAAAGATGATTACAATGCAAGCTTCTTTGACAAAAAGTTCAACCTTCTTCTCCTGAAGTGAAATAGTACTTATAGAATCTCCTAGACCACTTTCCCACCTTCAGGAGTCAAATTCCTTGGTGGAGGAATTGACTCCAAGATTCTCTCAACCAATAGGTGAGAGTGAGAAGGTGCAACTCAAACACCTCATGAAGAATTTCTTTAGGAGTTTGCTTCTTTTATGAGGCCTAATAAACATAAAAAAAATCCTATTATATACATTTATTAATGCCTACATCACCTAGCCTCATAACTTGTGCCATTACATAGAGAATCTTGAATTTGAACAAAAACTACATGGTTTTCTATGCCATGATTTCTACTCATCATTAACAATATGCTTGTAATCAAAATGAACTTTAGAATACTAAGAATTTTTATACCTCTCTTAGTTATCTCTAATGAAATCTTGGTGATGAGAGCTTGCCTTAGCTCTTCCTATGCAATGTTCACTGTCATGGGAGGTTTGTGATGTGTTCCAATCATCCTCTTTCCCCAATGGTTTTGACAATGCCTTGGAAGCTTCTGCTTCCTTCGAGCATTCTCCTTCAGTGTATCCCATCTTGGTAAGGAGTCTTAGGTTGGTTCTTGAAATGGGTACCTCAAGGTTTCCAACATAAATAGTGTTATGTGAAAATGAAACTAAAGGATGATCAATACTATTTACCTTAGTTTTTAGTTTTGAAGCAGGTGATGATGGCTTCGCTAAGCGTTTGTTGCGCTTCAACTTTTTCAAGGCCTCTTCTGTGGCTCATAACTAAAGTTATAATCTCTTATTATCCTCTTTTTCTCCTCAATTCAACGTTCTCTGCTTGAAGGGTATGATTGATCTCCTCATTTAAATGATGAGAAGATGATGAAAAAGAAGAATGTTCACTCGAGGGGGTGGATTGAGCATCTTCCTCTGCTCCTTCTTTCTCTTGTTCCTCTCTTGCCATCTTCTCCTCATAATTTGCATACATTAAATCTACCATGTTGGCCATCTTGTAGAAGGCCTCATAGAGATCTCGGTGATCCTCCATCTTGTTGCACGTTCAACCTCTGGTTATCATTCACACTCGCAACTCACTTCAACAAGAAGACTGCTTTGATACCTGGATTGATTCATATCTCTTCAACTACCAGAATTAACCATGATCTTTTACTTTTGTGATGTTATCAGAATTGCTTTTGAAAGAGTATGAAAAACCACATGTGTATAATTTAAAGAAGAGGAAACATAATGACATCCATCAAATCAAATAACACACACATTGATAACGAAGTTCACCCAGTGCGGGTTACGTTTCCAGGCCTAGTGTCAAGAGTGGGGAGACCTCTTCATTAAATGTTGCAAAATGATGATGATGTACATGGTATATTCTTTGTCATTACAAGGATAAAATCCCTCAATAAGAATGTCATGTCTCTCCACGAGACATTCTCCTATAGCAACTCTCACTCATATGGGCCCTCTTCAACATGACAAGATAATAAATTCTCACGTGATATGGCATACAATATCTTTCAACATAATGGTAACACTGATCTCAAAAACAAAATCATCATCTCAATAAATCAAAAGAAAGACATGGTATCACTGCACCATATACGTCCACTTCCTAGGATGGCTTGAAAATGCAATTCTCTGCTGTCGAAATGGACTACACCGTTGAATGTGTGGCACGAGATGGTTGGGTGCGTCCACCGGTGGATAGCCCACCCACCATTTTGTTATTATAATAATAATACATTGAGGGGGTGGAATCTCGCCCCCTATTTAATATATTTTCTGTTATTTTAAAAAGATGGTTCAAAAAAAATTCGATCAGATTTTGGGGTTTACTGGATAAATTAAAGAGGTGAAAAATTCTCTCATGCCAGTGGCAGGAATCAGTGTGTCAGTAAATTCCAAATTGTTGCCTTGTTAGTAGCCAGAGGGCTTCGTTTGACCAAAAATTTGACCGGTCATAACTTTCACCCACGAACTCGGATTGAGGTGTCATTCATGCTGTTGGAAATCTTGTGTCGAGATCTTCAATCTAATCCTAGTTTCACTTCAATCTAGAAACTTTTATTTTTGAGTTTTTCCAAAGCCACTTCTGAATTCTGAGCATTTCTAGAGCCACCAGGATCACATATGAATCTACTAACCTAAGGTATGTAGAATGGGGGTATGATCAATCTAAGTTTGGTGCTCCTGTGCTAGTGGCTCAACGATTGGGGCTTGTGTTGATGGACCCACATCGATAACACCTCTGTACCCAACATCCCACTCATGCAGCCACTTCATTATGACCTAGACATCACTAGGAATTTGGGCCTATGTACATAATGGAAAATAAAAATTATAATTAGTAGATATGAATTAATTAATAGGCATGTACTTTGAAAAATGAAAATGTTGAAATCTTAGGAATAAAAAAGTTTACCTCAACTACTGGTCTGGGTGGCTCTACATAATGACTCTTCTCCATGTGATTGTGATGAAGTGAAGGTGGAGGTGGAGTGTTAGAGACTCCATGGAAACTTGAAATGATGAAGGCTACTTTGGATGATCAACTACCCCCTAGGATGACCTCAGAAGCTCATACATATATCCTTATGTCTACATGTTCTCATTAACTTATTAATATAAATATAATTTAATAATGTACAATTTGACTATAAGAGTCAAAATTTCCATATCTATGTACCTGGCCCATGTCATGTGGGTTGTACACCCTCCAAGTCTCATGGATGACATCACAACACATAAGTGCACATGAAAAATACCTGGTCAAGGTGTAGAAGCTTGAGCACTGAATCATCAACTAAAGAAACTGGTGGGTCACATGGAAACGATGGTGGTCTTCTCATCTCTCCACGCAATGTGACTTTCTCACTGGAAAATTTGGCCCACATGTTATCCACAATGGTATTCTTGGTCTCGATGCCAAGTGGTGACTACTCGCTTAGCTCTGTTGGAAATATCACACTCTGAGATGGTAGTGGCACCAATCTCAAAGGTGGTACTACATGCATAGTGTCCCTATGAACCCTAGGACGATCATAGTTATGTCCCCTGCCGAGTCCATAAAACTCTGATCTGGTATTGATGTAATCTGGCCTCATATGTAGCACAAAATCCACATATACATGCTGGGAACTGGTCATGGTGGGGGAACTAGCCCCAAGGTCCAAAGGATCATCATAAAAAAAGGGGCCACATCAAAATTATTAAAATATCTGAGTGGAATCAGACCATGATGTCTAGCACGATAGCTCATAGGGATGTAAAGAAGATACCCACACACATTAATGTCCTTGGTGGCAAATTTCACCACCTCCAAGTATTTGTGCCTCTAACCTCCTACCTCTTAGTCTTATGTATGGCATACATGAGGTCACTATGTGGGCCCACCCTCTGGTAGGTCTAGATCAACCAATTGATGCTCTCTAGCATCAAAGTCAAGCTATGTCTAGTAGGCAAGTGAGCAAGGAGTGTACCCAACCCTCATGTAATCCATGCATATTGGGCCCTAACATCCTCAAGCGTGATAGTGGCCATGGTGATGTCCCACAAAGGTATTGATGGTGGATTGACGATGCATTGTCATCCTCAACTTCTCCCTGCTTAAGTTGTGCAAATCATAAACATAATTCAACATATATAACAAACCAAAGATAATAACATCTACATTAAATTCAAACACATCAATTGAAGATGATTTAAAAATTAAAGACAATTTCAAGACATAAACACATAATGTTTAAAGAGGATTTCAAAATGTAGGAGGTGTACCTATGATAGGTGAAGATGGTCCACTCTCTGTAACATCATCAACAAAGACAACAACACTACCTCTAACACTCCTATTAGTGTCAGAGCCAGGATCTACTAGTGGAACACAGACTCCAGCTGGTCTAGATGATCTTTCACTAGCCTAACCATGTGTAATTGATTCTCCCACACTCTGATGACCTACAGATGGGGTTGGTATGGGAGAAGGCCCTGCATAAATTTAGTTGGAAGGGGATTGATTATAAGAGTTATAGAGTTAATGACTAGAAGGATATCAAAGTATATAGTAATAGAAGCAATAGAGTTTTATTTTAAGTATTTAAGAGTCATCTAAGTCATATGGGCCTCCATCATAAACCTTTAGAATTGAAACAAAACTAATAAATATGATTCATATAAACTAATAAAAAAAAAACCTGTTGACTAAAGAATGTTGACAAGAAACCAATTTCTAAAATAAAGTAGAATAATCTAGTCTTCCTTAGACTTTGAGTCCATTTTTTGATAATTTATCAACTAAAGTATTGTCTTCCATGTAAACACAATCAAAAGAAGTTATCAAATCTAACTTGACACTTTCTCCCATTTCTAAATAATGCATTTTATTCATAGAGCATAAATACATAAATATATGTAAAAAATTGAAATAAATCTATTTGCAAAACTTATAAAATTTCATGCCAACCAAATACTCCATAAGACAAGCTCTTATAATGTTTGACTTTGACACATGACATACTAGGTGCATGCACATGAAGGCAATGTGTGTGGTACAACACACTACATAATGAAACAATTTGGTGCATTAGAAAAGAGTCAAAATGTTTTTATTAACTTAATAAAATGCACTTTTGATCATGGATTTAATGTGTGTATCAATGCATTGTTGAAACTTGACATTGCATAAGAGATGAAATTATTATAATTTTTTATTGCATTTAAAAATAATATAAAAATATCAATAATCATTTATTAAAATGAATGTTGAATCTCATAATATCATAAATCTCCACCATCTCATATTCCATTGGATTGTGGACAATTTACTTTACAATACAAATAAATTAAATCAATAATTTAATTTTTACCATTATACTATACCCTAACTATCATAATTTTTTATTTTATTAATAAAAACCAACACAAAATATAATAAATATTTTATTATGTTCTCTCATTACCCCATCCTACCTCACTGTTTTTCCAACACTCATAGGTCATGGTAATCTACTGATGCACTATAATCCACTGCAACACATTTGTTTACCCATGTTATATATATTATATAATATATATATATATATATATTTCATCTTATCTTTAACATCATATTTTTTTTGTCAACCCATTAAAGAATAATGCTTT
>APFE031224132.1:253357-275742 GCA_000404065.3 Pinus taeda
TGTAGTAGCCACGTTGGCACAGGCCATGGACTATTTCCCTCTCTGAGGGTTTTAAGCACGTCAAAATACTGGTGTATTGATCTGTGATCTGTTTGTGAGCGGTGTCCTTTTGGTGTTCTGTCTGAGGAACTTACCCTGTAAATTCCTACAATATGTCGCTCCTCTGTTTTGCACTTATACACTATGATATGTTGGAGGCCATACTTTGTTCTACTTCTTTACAAGTCAAAATTTAAAACAAAATTTAGCATATTAATCTTACATATTCCACAACATTCAACAACACTTGATTGAACAAATTCACACGTATTCCTTGATTTTATGCTATGGAATTTTCAACAATCTCATATCCTCCATGGACTTCATTTCTTTTGCTTATTTTTATTTTAGGCACATGGACCTTCTTTTCACTTTTCTTTCTTTCTCACTCTTCACAAAACCAAATCAGACAAATGATCACTTACTATCTTACAAAAGCACCATTGTATCTTCTACTCATTCAATAATCTCCCTCGATTCAAAAACTTGGAATATTCGTTTTATTTATATTGTTGGAAATTTGGTTTGGGTGACCCAAATAAAACTTATTTCAATGGATCCTTAGATCCATAAGGGATTAAATTTTGTTCCACAAAACCACAAGGGATGACTCTATTTAAACATACATTCTACTAAATTTGGATCTAAGTCGACATGCATGTAACAAGTTACTAGACACCCATTTATTTTAATTGCTTCGTTTTCTTTTTGTTGCGAAATGTAACTAGTATTGATCTTCATAATTGTAATTGGGTCATGATGTAATGTATTTATCAAAAGAAAGAAAAAAAAATATTGTAAACAAAAATTTATTTATAAACATCGGTTTAATAATTTATTTATTTTGTTTCTAGGTCAAAGCACCTATTTTGTGCTTCTAAGGTTTATGTCATGAGTCATTATCCTTGTCATCATGTAATAGCCCCTTATTGGGCATTTTGTGTCAAAGAAGATTTTTTTTTTTTTATATATGTAAATTAGTCTAATATGGATCCTCCACCAAGTCGGTCTGCCCTCCATTCAAGTCAACCTCATAAAGGGAGTTCAACCACACAAAATGCTTATATAGAAGTGCAACTCGACCTCATTTGATCACTCACCAAGAAATTTTTTGATCTGCAGTTGCAAGAGGAAGAAATAAGTGTGAAATACCTAGAAGGAAAGGATAATCATATCAAATAAGAAGGAGACACTTGTGTAGCAAAAGGAAGCCAAAATTCTCTCTTTTTTTATGACGTGTGAGATTTTGGGTTTCAGAAGGGGCTGAAATTCCAGGTTTGTAGTAAGGCTAAAATTCTGATGCAATAGGGCCAAAATTTTGGTTGATGTAGTATTGATGCAGTATTGAAGAAGTTGATTAGTAGGACTATGTTTGGAGGTTGACTTGGTGGATTGGAGGAGGTCTTTCTCTTGGTGAAGGGTCTTGGTTGTCTCATTTGATTTGGTTTTAAAGGAAGAGAGGAGAATTTTTGGATTTACCCCTAGGAGAGGAGTTTTCCCATAGCTGAGACCCTATGTCCCGTGTCCTTGTTTTTTTTATCTTCATGCATTTATGTTTTGGTAATTGCTTGATGATAAGAAGATAAAATAAGACATAAGAGAAGTTGAAAAGATTGTTAAGAGCTTACAAGTGATTATTAAGATAAGAATATATTTATGCCTTTTTTATTTTATAACACTTTTAACTTCATCCCTAGAGGATTCAATGCAATCCATATGACTACCTAGTGTGACCACACCCTTAAAGTGTGAGCTCCAGATATGTAGGAATCTAGGTCCTTTCTTATGGTGCACATTTATGTTAGTTTTTGTAGCATCGGTTGTGCTATGGCCACGAAATTTGGTGGAGAGGCTAGAATACATGTATTATCCAAAATTAAGATTTTTTTTCTAGAAATTCCACCTACAGAAGATTTAATTAAAATAATTAATATTTTTTTAATGGTGCCTAAGTCTATACTTGAGAAAACTCATTAATTAAAGGGTATTAATTAATTCATGGTGAGAATCTTCTAGAAGAAGACATGGATCAAGTTCTAGTTAATGTTAGCCATTGATTATGTTTTAATCTTGGCCATTGATGTCTCAATGAGAGATTATAAGAAGAAAATCGATGGGGATTGGATAACACACTTGAGACACGAAGGAATTCGATTTTTATGGGAAATTGATCTTTAGAGTAGCATCCTTGTGTTTTCGGAGGTGATTCAATTAGATTGAAGTAGTGAGAGAGGGGTAGGGATAGTAAGGTAGGGGGAATATTTCCAGTCTGGTGAGTGCATAGAAGAGAGACAAAGATTTCCATAGGGAGGCAGTGCAGAGCAGAGAGGCAAAGCGATGCTTCAAAGGAGAAAGCCATATTTTGCTGGGGAGAAGTAGTAATTTAGTGCCAGAATCTGGAGTGGGAACCTGGAGACTAGGAGAGTCCATTTCCTAGACAACAACTAATTAGTTAGCGAGAGAAACACTAGTTCGAGTTGTGTGACACATAACTGCATAGGTTGACATAGGGACTACTTAGAGGCAACAAAGAGCAGCTCATCTTGAGCCAAGTTCAGTGTCGGATCACCGGTGGAAGTGAATTTTTTATCACTAGATGTTTTGTCGCTCATTTCTCTATATGTATTGCTAGACTTAAGCACCCATAGTTTTGTACTCAGATTTATTACTTCATAATAATAAAACCCTCACATGCTACATCGATTTTCCTGAGTTGCAGCAACAACAGATGAAGAGGGAGTTGCAGTCAAACTTCAACGTTGGTAGCAGTTCAATAGGGCCAACAACATCACAGATGAAACATTATTAGAGTTGCATAGTATTTGATGGGCAACATCAGCCAGACATCAGCAACGTGACAGGAGGTGGTGTAGAGATAAGGTGTTCCTTCAGTGGGTTGCAACGTTAGAACACATTCCTCACTAAGAGGGAGTGTTAGTTTTTGTAGCATCGATTGTGTTCTAGCCACGAAATTTCATGGAGAGGCTAGAATATATGTATTCTCCAAAACCCATAAATCATTTTTGAAAATTCCACCTAGATACTACTTAATTAAAATAATCAATCTTTTCTTAATGGTGCCTAAGTCTAAACTTAGGGAAACTGAATAATTAAAGGGTGTTAATTAATTCATGGTGAGAATCTTCTAGAAGAAGACATGGATCAAGTTCTAGTTAATATTATCCATCAATTATGTTTTAATCTTGGTCATTTATGTTTCAACGAAAAATTATAAGAAGAAATTTGATGGGGGTTGGAGAACACACTTGAGACATGAAGGAATTCGATTTTGTTGGGAAATTGATCTTCAAAGTAGTAACCTTGTGTTTCTAGAGGTGATTGAGTAAGATTGAAGTAGTGAGAGAGGAGCAAGGATAGTAAGGCAGGGAGGAAGATTTTCCAACCCGGTGAGTGCATAGTAGAGAGACAGAGAGTGTTGCAGAGAGGCAGTGCAAAATAGAGAGGTAGCGTAGTGCTTCAGAGGGGAAGCCATATTTTGTTGGGGAGTAGTGATTTTAGTGCCAGAAGCTAGAGTGGGAGCTCAGAGTCAAGGAGATTCCATTTCCTAGACATTCGTTGATTAGTTAGTGAGAGAGATGCTTGTACAAGTTGTGTGACATAGAACTACGTAGGCTGATGTAGGGAATACATAGAGGTAGTAGAGAGTAACTCATCTTGAGCCAAGGTGATTGTCAGATTATTGGTGGAAGTGAGATTTTTATCACTAGATATTATGTCAGTCATTTCTCTGTATGGATTGCTAGATTTGAGAATCCATAGTTTTGTACTCATATTTACTACTGCATAATAATAAATCCTCATATGATGCACCAGTTTTCCCAAGTTGGGTTTTTTCGAGGACACTGGTCCAAAAATAATAGTGTTATTTGTGTATGTTTGCATCTATTCTTCCAGTATTATTTTTCTTTCGCAGTATTGTATTTGTGAAGGCTGAGTGTATTAGTTTCAATATTTACCATAGGATGCAATAAATAATTTGTTCAAGTTCTTTAACAAATAGAATAAACTTAATTAGTTGCTATAGTAGGATTCAAGGTTTTCGATTTTTCACAATTTATTTGAGTCCTAGATGGGATGGATGTTGGATATAATTCAATCACTTCCACATGGAACCATGATAACTAGAAAATTGTCTATTCTTTGTTTGCAATTGAATTTGTATTCAGGATTCAAGCTCACGCACATGCTTCTTGCACCCTCTAACCACCAAATTTTCAAATGGCTTGGAATGATCCCTTCTTAGGAAAATTAAAATACAAAGATTGCAAAACTAGTCCTTGGTGCAAATCTCGAGACTTGAGGAGCTGCTGCATCAAAACTCTGAGATTCAATCCAAGCTTTCTACATGGATTTCTTGCCATGTGATCTCTTCCATGTCACTTCCATGTCATCTACAAAGTCAGCACACTACCATATGCCATTCTTTGCTACTCTCGTCTAGGTACCTACAATGTGTCATCTTCCACATGTCCAATTGGCCATCTAAAAGTGTAGAGAATGAGTGTCATGTGTCATCGCATCTAGTTATCACATCAATGTCCTATGCCACCTAGAGCCACCTTCCATTCCATTTGTATCACCATGTCTGGGGTCCACTTTCTAGCTAAGGCAAGGAAATACAAATCCATGTCTTTTTGTGGTGCTACTTTGGTGCACCACTGATATTCAGATGCCTAGATATGTGTTAAAGGCCTAAATATCGATAGGATGGATAGGATACCTTTGAAATCACTGGATATCTTGAAATTTATAGTACATTTTTAAGACCCAGATATGGCTATAAGAGGGAACTTTGACTAGCTAGAACCTTTCTTTGATTTGTTCACTTCAACTTCATTTTTTTCCTGATTCCTGTGAAGTTAGGAGAAGTTACATACACCATTAGAAAGGTCTCAAAATAGGCTATTCAACCATAAAAATTTCATTCTCGTTTGAACTAGGGAGCTAGACAAGAAATGCCTTCAAATATATGCTATGCAAATTACAATTTTGAAAACATGTTATTCACAATGATAACACACATTCAACAATCTCCCCTGTTGCTATAATTTGACATCAATACATTATAGTTGGCATCAATGGAAACATATATTCAACAGTCTCTCCCTTTTGCATTAATGGTAGCATGACTAGACATCTACTAGACATCGATGGTCTATTTGGCTAGACTTCCCCTATCTTGATATGTCTACTTTATCTCCACCTATCTTCTTATGTATTCTTCTTCTCATGATGTCTATTTATTCTCCCCCTTTAACATCAATGACAAAGGGCATATACTCCCCCTATGTCAATGCACACTTTTTCCTTGATGTCCCCTTATCACCAACATGCTTCTTGGATGAAATCAGTGGACCACACCCCCATTTGAGGAAGACATTACACCCATCCTTTGAATAATTTATTCAAAGCTTTCTCTAGCTATATCTTTGTTATATATGTATTCAATTTTCTCTTTTGTTGGAATAATTTATAATATGACATTTTGATTAACAACTAGTTATTTGAGAAAGTGGTATTTTATGGGAAAAAGCTTTGTTTTAGAATGGATAACAAGTTTTTTAGAGACATTAATAACACTATTATTATCACACATGATGGGTATAATTTGATCACCATTTTCTTGAATATCCTTGAGTTTTTTCATCATCCATCAGACCTTAGTACAACATAATGCTACTACAATGTATTCTTCCTTAGCTATGGCTAGAGAAAATGAGGTTTGTTTCTTACTGAGCTAGGAGGCTAGACATCTACCTAAGAAGAAGGCCCCCCTCCCCCAATAGTGCTCTTATTATCATCAACACTATTGGCCCAATATACTTTGTATAATCTTTGAGAGTGAGGTTTGTGTCCCTTAGATACCACGAGCTAAAAATTATGGTGCCTTATAGATATCTAAATACTCTTTTCATTGCATTCATGAGTTTCTTTTGAGTCTGACTAAAAGCTACTTGTTGAATTTCCACGATCTTAGGTCTAAAATAGAATCTTAGAATCTCTGATGCTACCAAACCAAGAATATCAACAAAAATACTTTTCACAACATAACAATATAAAGCAGTAAATCACACATGCACAAGTATAGACAACTTTTTACAAAATATTGTACAAATATGTACAACAACCCAATCTTCGTTATATTAAACAACATATAATAAAACAATCTAGGGCTCCCATACAAGGGATATAAGATACAATGAAAATCTTGCTAGAGTCTCTATGTTGTATTTCGTCCTTCTGATCCTTGACTTCCATTTTACTCTCAAGCTACCCCTTAGTCCATCAAAGGACAACACATAGAGTCTCCAGGAGGGCTGCCTCTTATCACTGCTATAAGTCTCTTCTACTTCAATGAAGATGGGTTGATCCAATTCGCTCTTCTAGGCTAGCCAACACTTGAGCTTCAATATGTCTTCTAGTAGTTTCTTTCATCCATCAAAGAGCTACACATAGGTTCAAAAACTTCACTCAAACTTCAGCTATCAATGCCACTTTATGACTGCTTGTCAAGGGCTACTTTGGGTAGCCAACACGCTTCCCTCCACCAGTCCAATGGAACCCAATACTTCACTGTGAAATATGCCCCTAGGAGAGCATTTTGTCCACCAAGATAATCCCTCCAAATGGCTCCCAAAGGTTTTTGGTAAAACTGATCCAAAACTAATCCACAAACAAGGATCCAATGCCTACAAGAATGTATCAATATACATACCTCTGCTCATTGTTTTAGGGTATGTCCTCCACTTTTTGATTTTGTCATAACTAGGGAAGATAATAGTCACCTCCAACCCTATACTCTTGTCCACTAATCCTCCTCACAGTTGTGGGTTTCCTACCTTGAGAGGTCTTCCTATATGCTAAAGTTCTAGGAAACTTATAGTTCTAAAAAAATACCTCGACTCTCCCTTAGTGACTGCGACCTACTTGAGAACTCCTCCATAGGCCTGCAACAACCAATTTTGAGGACTGTCCACCCACAAGCACCCCAAAACACATTAGAACTTGAATCTTGTTCCTCGGCCCTCCTGCACATCAAATCGGTCACCAAAACAACCTTTAAGGATGCCCAAATAGGCCCACTCCTCCATTGTTGGTTTCCCTCCTTTTCCTATAGCCAAGAAAAAATTGTTCTCTTCCTTTAACAAGATCTTCTTGCTATGTGTTTCTCACTTTTGGATGTGCTTCAAATGAAGTCTCCTGACCACACTTTTAAACACTAAAGGAGGGCTCCATTTGGACATCAATATTTGCTTGAAAAGCTATCAACAAGCCTTCCTCCACTAGGCCGACTTGTACAAAAATTATTATCTCATGATCTAGAGCTCTGATTTGGGTGATTCTTGATGCATTGGATTCACCATGCCATCCTATATCACCTCAAATTTTCTCATGCCCATATATATCATGGTTTTGGCCCAAATCCTTTAGGTACATAGCCCCAACCTTGGGTTCAAAGCCCACAAGTGACTCTTGCAGTCCTACAACCTCCAAATCCTGAATCCTAGGGCTTGGAGTAACTCCCAAGCTACTAAAAAATCAATGCTCCCTCTTAGTGAGGGAGGTACTTCTAACACTAGGAAGTAACTCATCATCATCATCACTACTTGCAACACTTTCTCAACTCTTGGCGCTCACCACTACAACAATTCCTGTAGTATGAACTATGCCTCTCTCGAAAGTGTCATTGTCACTGGAAGCATAATGATTCTTCTTCTTCTCTTGTATCGCTTCCCAATCTCTCCATGATTCCTTCTTGTCAGATGTGGAAGCACCCTTTCTCCCCACTAACCACACACTATTCTTGGGTTGCAAAGTCTCCCTCTGAATCTGCAAGCTTCTACTAGAACTCAAATCCCTCTAAGCTTATGGAATTTGGACCTTCTTCTCTAGAACTTGTACCTTCCCCTCTGACACCTGCACCTGCAACTTCTTCTCTAGAACCCACACCTGGTCCACCTGCTTCTTCTTCCCATGATCTATAGGCTTTCCCATCAGCTTGTATAGATCATGATATCTAACTCCAAGCACAATACATATGGAGCTAGAGCCTCTTAGTTTGAGCCTTTGCCTTCCCATCTTGGAACAAGGCCTCAAACCCCTACTTCTTGATCATCAAGATAGATATCACGCTATATCTGAGCCCTAGTACAAACAATATATTCTATACTGACATCACTCATCTTGTATCGATCCTAAATGGAACAAATACTAATCCTCAGATCTGCTTCTGACTCTTGTCACTCGACACCATGTGCAACTTTGAGTTCCATTTAGCTAGAGTCTCGAAAACCTCCTATGACCCTGTCAAATGTTTTGACGTACTAATTTCCACATACCATCAATCCTCATCGATAGTACCCTGCGAGAAATGAGAGATCATGGAAAATTCATCCTCTTCCAACCTCCTGATGAGAGCATCTATCTTAGCAGAGGTGGAAACATGGATGAACTACTTCCCTTTCTTCTTCTCATCATCTCTCATATTCTTCTTCATCAGGCATATCGACAAAAAATGACCCATCTCTCCATAGTTGAAACAATTGACTTTACTCAAGTCCTTCTTCTACTTACCCTTCATTTGTGGTGCAAGTTCCATGTCATCATTTCAAGCCCTCTTCTTTGGGTGAAGATCCTTGTCTCATATCTCTTCCTGAATGAAGTCATCCCACATCCTATTCCACTCTAACAACTTCTCTCTGGAAACAATCCTTTTGATGAAGGGATTCCATTCCTCAGTTAACCCTTTCAAATCAATCCTCACCAGATCAGAATCTGAAATATTCATGGTGATGACAAAAAGCTCATATTTCACTAAGATAACCTTGTTAGATACAAAGTCACTTCACCCTGTATCATATTGGTGGACTTCAACTTATCCTCCAATACTAGTACCTGATTCTTGTTCTTATTCTGGAACAAATTATGAAGAGCCATCCACATATTATGTGCAATGTTATCACACCATCAAGGATGATAAATCTCACCCTCACATCCAAATTTTCATACACTTCCAGCTCCTTTGGGTCAGTTGGCTTCTTGATGGCTTTCTCGGAAAACTCCCAAATCCTGTTGAACTACAAGACCAACTTGATCCTTTCCTACCATGGACTATAGTTGGACAACCCCTCAAACTTGTCCTCATACCAAAGATGAGCTTGCAAATTCGAATTATAGTGAGCCCTTCACCTACAATGTGACCAACTCCCTCTTAAGTTGTACTTTGTTGTGTTCTCTGATGATTCACTATCTTCCAAAGTAGTTCGACACGCTTTGACACCATGTTGAATTTCCAGGATCTCGGGTCTAGGATAGAATCTTAGAATCTATGACACTACCAAACCAAGAATCTCAACATAACTACTTTTCACAATGGAAAAATATAAAGCAGTAAATCACACATGCACAATTATAGACAAATTTTTAAAAAATATTGTACAAATATGTACAACGACCCAATATTCATTATATTAAACAACGTATAATAAAACAGCCTAGGGCTCCCATACAAGGGATACAAGATGCAATGACAATCTTGATGCAATCTCTATTTCGTATCTCATCCTTCCAGTCCTTCGCTTCCATTCTACTCTCTAGTTTCCCCTTAGTCCATTAAAGGACAACACATAGAGTCTCCAGGAGGGTTTCCACCTATCATTGTTGCAAGTTGCTTCTACTTCAATGAACATGGGTTGATCCAATCTGCTCTTCTAGGTTGACCAACACCTAAGCTCCAATATGCCATCTAGTAGCTTCTTTCTTCCATTAAAGAGCTACACATAGGCTCAAAAACTTCACCCAACCTTCAACTTTCAACATCACTTTATGAATTCTTGTCAAGGGATACTTTAGGTAGCCATAATGCTTCCTTCCACTAGTCCAATGGTACCTAATACTTCACTGTGAAATAAGATCCTAGGATAGGTTTTCATCTAACAAGATAAGCTCTTCATATGGATCCCATAGGCTAGTAGTAAAAACGATCCAAAATGGATCCACAAACAAGTATCCAACACCTAAAAGAATGTATCAATATACATACCATTTCTCACTATTTTAGGGTCTGTCCTCTACTGTTTTATTTCAGCCTAGCTACAAAAAGATAAAAATCACTTCCAACCCTAAGCTCTTACCTAGAAATCCTCCCCATAGATGCGGGTTTACTTCTTTGAGAGTGTTATAGCACCATTTACCACTCTTGGTATTTGTGATGCTTGGTTTATGGCCTAGGGCAACCCCTCCTTCCAAACTTGGTTCAAATATATAAAAAACAGTGTTTTGTTCCCTGTACACTACTTTTCCCTGAGATGAAAGTGTGTACATGTGGGTTAGTCAATACCCAACCTATGTTTATGTATTAAAACACTTAAAAAAATTAATTTTTCTTAATTATGGGCAGAGTTCATGGGTTTTACCTATTGATTACCTCCTATTGCCCGTGGCTCAACTATTTACCAACTAAAAAACTAATTGGGAGAGGTATAAATACACCTCTTTGGGAAGGCCTTAAGGGAGAAGTGATAGAGTTATTATACTGAGATTATCACTGACTGAGTTTGATGAATCCCTGTTCCTCATGCACTTCCCCAAGCTTCAGGAAACCCTTGCTTCCTTGATTATAGCTATCCTTCTTTTTGCTTGAGATATCATGTTGTTGGTGATGGAAGAAGATTGTTGAAGGCTGGGATAGGACAAATCTGGAGGAAAATTCCACTTGGAGCTGGAAGAAGAAGACTCGGGTGAATTCTCTCCATGTTATTTATAGCTTACTGTAATAAAAGAAATGTTGTCTTGTTTCCAAAATAACTATGTTTATGCATAAAATTATGTTTTAATTCACATATGAATTTCATTTTGGTGTATGATTAATCATCTATTTATATGATATAAAGTCAATTTTGTGAATATGCTTTACTTCTATACTTCTATGTATGTTCGAATTGAATGATTTTCAGGTTTGAAGAACATCGGTAGTTGTAGAGGGTTTGAATCCTGCGGGGCCTACTCAAACGAAGGAAATCCAGGTACAGTCACTCTTACATAGTTTGTTAATATAAGCATTTTGCCTAAGCTGTATGTGTATTTCTTGTTGTAATTTGCTTCTACTCTGTTGGTGTTCTAACCCAAATCCCTAGGGTACTTATTCCCAAAACAGAATTGGTGACTATGTTGGGGATAACAATCTTGTTATTCCTTGTTTGGGTTGTTAATTATCAATCAGCGCTCAGTCTTTGGTTTGCTTGCTGTTACAGTCTTCTTTGGTCTACTAGAGTCTCATAGCTTAAGTCTAATCTTTTGGATTAGACTTTGTTTTTTTTTCTTGAAAAGCTTTGTATACGCTCTTTACTTTGTTTAGAGTAGTGTATACATGTTTGTTTTTGTAAAGTGAACCTGTGTATATGCGAGTTTCCTGTGTCAGAAGCACCTATACATGCTTCTATGTTTGAAAATAGTCGTGTATGCAAATTTTTGCATTGTTTTTTCAAATCTTTCAGCCCAGATAGATTTGTTGCCTAGTCTTTTTAGTCTCTGTGTGGTCAATTGCTGTCTTAGGAATTTAATTATTTTGCAAGCTTACTGTTTCGAAGTCTCTTCCTCATTGAAAATATTTAGCCTAGGTTTGCTCCTTTAGCAAGTTTGTAGTTTGCGGTTTGGCGCACAAGAATTCTTCCTAAAGTTCTTCATTGTTCTAGTCCTCCAGAACATGAGATTGTTTTCAATTTCAGTGTCAAACCCAAATTTCACATCTACTTGCTTTCCTTTCCTTTGTTTTGTGGTCTCATAGCTTTTCTTGCTTTTTGAAATTCTTTTTGACGAATTTGGAAGTATTTCTTTCCTGGATTCTTGGTCAGTTTGTCAAACTCTTTATTGTTGTTTTGGTTGTTTGGTACAAGTTGAAGTCTTTTTGCTCAAGTTTTCGTTCATTTTCGAGTTTGTAACTTGCAAAGACTCCTTGTGCTCTTTTTTTGATCTTTTGAGTATTAGTAGCATTTGGGTGGTTTCAAAAAGTTGTTTTAGTTGTTTCTTTAAAAAGAAAAGATCTCAAAAAACTTTGTTTTTGTTTTCTTTTGTCAAGTTTGGTTTCTGGTTTCTTTTGGTTTTTGAAAGTGAATTGCGATCTTTTATAATTTGTCCTTCTTGTTTGGAGAGAATTTTTTGTTCAAAATTTGTATCCTCTTCAATACTTAAGTTTGCTCATTGATAGTTATAAACAATTGCTTTTACTTTATGAGTGATTTAGGATCTTGCATCTCCATTAGGGTAGTTTGCATTGTTAAAGCATTCATAGTCTTTTAGTTTTTGGGTGGGTGAAGTGTGTTTCAAGAAAAGAAGAGAAAAAGTAATTTGGTTTATAGAAGTTTTGTAGAACCCATATAGAGATCTCTTTTCATCGAAGAAAAAATGATTGCATTCATGTAGTTAGTTTTTCATTGATTTTTGTTGCGTCATATAAACATCATTGGTTTCACTCCCATTTATACCCTTGACTTAAAGAACAACCATTAAAATCAAGCGATTAATTAAAATAAACTAGAACTTTTGCATTGTCATAAGAATACACCAACAAGTTTAGGTTGATTAGGGCCTTGGATTAGGTAAGAGGAGAGTTAACTCTCTAAGGCCGCTCAAAATTACAAAACATAGAAGTTTCATTAATGAGCAAAATCCAATAGTGTTAGGGAAACTGGGAAAGCTCTGTAACTAGGAGTAGAGCACAAGGGAGAGTGAAGATAAGGACGAGAGATACCCCCTCTCTTACTTGTCAGATCCCACCTCACGAATGTTCCACCCGACTTCTAATACGAGTTGGTTACCATAGTTGCCTATCCTAGGGATCACATAGGTGGCTACGGGTGGGAATCCCGTGGCACCTGAGGTTGACATAGTATCATGTTCAACAGTACTTCTGAAGGGCACCCTTACGAAGCTTGGGTGCTTGCACTGGAAAAGTTTGTTGTCTGAAGGTCAGCGTAACTACCTTGATACCTTCGCTAGTATGCCTTGGGGCATAATTACCCCAGTCTATTTTCGGAAGGCCCTTGTTATTAAATTTATTGTATTTTGGTGTCCGTTCCTAATCACTTGGAGCAGAAATACTCGAGACTTGTTTGATTGTTGACATCTTTAGGGAATTTTTGGTCAGTGTTCATTACTCTTAGTCAGTGTAGATTTATAATTTTTTGAGTCTTTAAGTAGATATTTTAAATAATTCAAAGTGGTTGATCGACCATCTCGATGGTCTAGGAGACTTCGTGGGCTATCACCTACGAGTCTTGAGCCTTCTCCTAGAAGGTGTAGGAGCGATTCTGCCAGTGGTAGCAGGTGCATCAAAGATTGATTCTTCTCTTGGGATCATTAGTTCATAAGATAGACTTGGCATCAGTACAGAGTTAGAGAGGAACACACCAGTTCTTTCTCGAGTACTCTTTCAGTTGGAAGATAATATCAAATTTGAAGAGCTTTTAGAGTCGGTTGCGGCTCCAAATTCTCCTCTTCCTCTTGATCATCCAAACTTTTATTATATGTTGGAAACCCAAATCATAGGCCTTCGAGCCCAGGTTTAAATCCATATATTCCTTCGATGACCACTACTGGAAGCATGACATCTACGACAAGTGTTGTGAGCATGCAGACTCCCTTATCTGTACACGGAGGAGGAACTATTTCCATCCCTTCTCTTACTCCCAGCATGGCTATATTTGGGTCTACTTCCATTCCATCAATAAGTGGAAGTTCTTAGGCTACTGCATCTAGTTTTGGATTTATCCCTTTTGGAATTTTGTCTCGTGGGACTTCTTCAGTTCCTTTGAACATATCATTGACTGCCTCTACATCCATGATGAGTGGATTGGCTTCTTTTCAGGGTTTCCCTTTTGGAAGTGGTCATATACCACATTCCAATCCAACAATAGGGTCAATGCCTTTTTCTTTTACAGGTCAAGGTAATAACCTCTTCCAGAGTTGGACAAACCCCACGATTAGTGGGATAGGAGTTGGGAATCAATTTTCCAGCCAACAAGGGAATGTGCTATATTCTTTAGTTAATTCGTTTTAGAATTTTCCACCCTTTGCTAATGCATGGAATCCTTATCAGGGGCTATCAGCTCCTTTCAACACTCTGTTAGGGGGTAACTTCACTGGTTAAGGAGGATTTTTGGAAAGAGTTGGTCAAACCCTGGATTTTGCTGGACCACAAGGAGCACCTTTTGGTTTAGTAGGCTCTACGAGTTACTTCATGTAACTTGGTGTTTTTCAAAATCCACATCATTCTTTTTAGACCTTTGGGAATCCCGCTCGCACTGGATGGAATTCCTAAGGTCAGCCACGACTCCCTTTTCTGGCCACGCTAAACTTGCCAGACTTAACTAAATTGACCAATGATCCTATTCGGTACAATCTAGCTTGGCTGTCGGTCCCAACTAAACTTCCCTTGGATATCCCAAAGTTCAAAGGGAAGAGTGGTGAAGATCCGGGAGACCATATAACCACATTTCACTTATGGTGCTCATCCAACTCCCTAATAGATGATTCAATTAGGTTGAGGTTATTTTAGCACACCCTAACCGAAAATACGACCAAATGGTATATAGATTTCCCAGGGTGCACCTATACTTCTTTATGTGATTTTGCTAATATCTTTTTGAACCATTTTTAGTTGCTTGTTCGATATGAAGCCGAAACTGAACTTCTGGCTAACTTTCAGCAAGACACCACAACTCATATTTTGGATCACATCTAGGGATGGAGAAGGAGAAAAAGGCTTATTAAAGCTAAAATCCCACCAGAGTTCCTTCTCGAATGGTTTCTCAAATCATTACAACCTGAGATCTCAAAGGATGTGTCTCTTTCCGACGTTTATTCGGAAGAGCATGCCATTTTCCAAGCCCAAAAATTGGAATTGATATATTCTTAGTCTGGGACTCTTCAGAAAATTCTACCTGATGCTCCTAGATCTAAGGTCGATTTAGCCAAATTGAAATTAGGCCCCCATCGCAATGGTATATTCGGATCGATTGGTATTAACGCGGTGAACCTATTGACTCAATTACAACAATTGTCTCTACAAAATGCTTCTTCTAACTAGGCAGCACCGTCTGTACCTACACCTTCCCAACCTACCTTTATAAACGTCGTCTAGACCTCTAACCCCAAAATAAATCAATAATTCGATGGGAAGAAGAAGAGACAAGGCAAGAAGAAGAACCAAGAAGGGAAAGGAAATGCAAACAAACCCGACAATGGTGCTAGCAAGGGTAGGAAAGAATACAAGAAAAAGGTAAAATTTCCATGCAAGTTATGCAATGGAGTCATCTAACTCACCTTTGCCCTAAGATGTAATACACTCATTGCTTATTAGTGTAGTAAGGATCCTCTAGCTCCCAATCTATTCTGACTAACCCTTTCCCCAAGGGCAACAATTACTTGCTGGCGCGAATTCAAATGCTAGTATCTCCGCAAGGGGCAACTAGGAAGGGTCAAATTCCTCAAATGTTTATATGATGAGCTCTCATATTGACTTCGCTATGCGAGCACATGATTATGGTGAATTGGAAACATCTAAGGCTAAATTTTTTCTCGAAGCCACATAGCCACTTCATATTGAGCAACCCTCTGTTGAGTCTATACCTCGGATACTAGAAGGTTTCGCAAAGTGCTCGACTATTAACCCTAATGCTAGGGTAGCCCAGAACTACACAATTGTAAAATATCTGGCTCAAAGTCCTTGTGCTATGTCTACATTGGAGGTGCTCTAGTCATGCCCTGCTCAGAGAAGTGCTTTGCTTTCAAAAATCGGTGCAGTAGATCCAAAAAATTCTTTAGTCCTCACTTTTGATATGTTGAATGTCAAAAGGAGACTTCCTCACCATATGGCTTTCCAGATAAAGTCTACATACCGAAAGATCAATATTTTTTAGACAATTATAGATGAAGGAGCTTCCACATACGTGATGTTTATGTCATGTTGGAAGTCCATTGGATCACCTTCAGTTGTTCCTTCACCAACTCTTTTGATGGAATTTGATGGACATTCTTGTAGGCCGCCAGGATTATCCCAACCTTTCCTACCTATGTTGGGGGAAAGGCAGTGAATATTGAGGTAGAAATCATCAATGCGAACTTGGATTATAGCCTCCTCTTAGGCAGGAATTTGATTTACGAGATGGATGCCATAGTTTCATTTTTATTCTACATCCTCCATTTTCCTCATGAGGGGAGGATTGTTAAAATTGATCAGTTGGATTATTCTCCAGGTGACTCCCACGCAAATTAGGATTCTATTGTTCCATTGGTGGACAATCCCCATCAACGTATTGAGAATTTAGGATTTGGGATGTACTCTTTGTTAATGGGTATATTTGATCTTCTTGCTCCTACAACAAGAATTAATGCAATTTCATCCTATAGGGTACCTTCTCGGAAAGAGTTCTTTCAAAACTCATTATTTTTCAGACCCTTGGCTCTTACCTTCATCTACCACCACATTAGATGGACGGCAGGTAGGTGGAGTGGTATTTCCCATCTCTACAGTGGAACTTAGTTATCAATCTATCGTTAACTCTGCAGACAACCATCCCACTCCTTTTTCACAAGAGGGGTTAGATGGCGATGTGGCTCCAGATTGGACCCTTGATTCTACTTTAGCTTTGGATTGCTTGGATATAGTCTTACCATCTGAAGAAGCAATTTTGGAGGCAATGATGAGTGTAGATCGTCCATGGGAGAAATTACATCATCGTTCATATTTTCTTCCTCCATTACATGAAGTTGAATTTGGTTTGTCCAATCTATCTACTAGTGATGTTTGTACAGTTTCAAACCCTTTGGCTCAAGCACAATTCTTTGCCAAAGGTAACATGTCGGTTATCTCACGAACTATACCTGTAAACATCTCTAGGAATCCTAACGTAATAGAAAATGTCTTCATTGGAGCTAATTGTTCCCTTGAAGAAATTCAAATCTACACCGACCTCTTTAAAGAATTTTGAGATGTGTTCGCTTGGTCTTATGAGTAAATTCCTGTAATTGATCCATCTATAGCCCAGCATGAGATCAAGACGTATGAAAATGCCAAACCTATCCGTCAAAAACTTTGATTGGTCAATCCTTGGAAAGTGGCAACTATTAAAGCTGAAGTTGAAAAGCTGCTTAAGGTGGGTTTCATATACCCCATTCCTTTAACTGAGTGGGTTTCTAATATAGTTCCAGTAGATAAGAAGCAAGGAATGGTCCAAATATGTATGGACTTTAGGGATTTAAATAATTCTTGTCCAAAAGACAATTACCCCATGCCTTTTATTGATCAAATTGTTGATGAATGTGCAGATAATGAATTTTTTCATTCATGGACAGATTCTCTGGTTACAATAAAATTACTATCTGTATAGAGGATCAACACAAGACAACCTTTATTTTTCCTTGGGGCATGCTTTCATACAAGAAGATGCATTTTTGCCTTAAAAATATAGGAGCTACTTTTCAGTGGGCCATGTCTTATGCTTTTTGTGGAGCCTCAAACCTGCACCTTCCTATACACCCTCTCAGCCTTCTTTCTCCACTTACTTCATCCACCCAGTTTTCAAATCATTGCATTATAGTCTAAAAAGAACTTTTTATATGGTTTTCTGACTATGCTTATGACTGTTGTTTGGTTTAGTTTTTTTGTTCATGCAGCTGCGGAAACTTGTCAGTTTCCGCAGCCAGCATAGGATTCCACAGCTATTTTGTTAAAAGCTGTGCTACAGGTGTCCTATGAAGAAACGAGCTACATGGGAAAGCTCCAGGTGACAGATACATGGAACGTGTCCCTTCAAATCAGCCAAATCATCCATGGAAGGTCACGGTAAACAAAGGTCAAAGACAAAGCCAACCAAGGAGTTCAATGGTGGCACGTCTCTGTTTTGAGCACGTGAATGTTACGAGGCACAGTCCTTAGCTCACGAAGACACCAGCACACCTGGAGATCATTCCCGTAACCTGAATCCAACAGCTACCACTCTTGAGATTTAATAGACATGATGACAGTTACACTAGATCTCGGTTGAAGGGATCTACGTGTCTTTGGCAACACAATCAATAGCGTAGGAGTTAGTTGGTTAAGTTTTAGCATTTTGGCATTATAAATAACGCGTCGATGAACGCTGTAAAAGAGCTTTTTGGGATATGTGAATTCTGAACTGTTTATATATGTGAATTCTGAACCGTTAGTTATCACCCCACTGTTTATATATGTTGCTGTTTTAAATATATGAGAAGACTTTTCTGAGTTTATTCGTGTGACTACTTGTTGACTGGCTGAAGTGGCAGAGGGCCCCTACGCGCTGAAGCCTTGTAAAGTTTCCATTTAGTTTTTATTATGTTTTTGTTTTTATAATCATTAGCTTGTACATAGCACACTGTTTGATGTTTCTTAATTCACCGTTGTTTGTATTTTCACCTCTGTTTTCTTATAGCTGTCAACTGATCAGTGCTTTCTGCAGGTTTTCTTAAGTAGCCCGGGAAAATTTTCATATTTTTGATAACTATTGGCATATGAGATCTTCTTGTCCTTCTTGCTAACTTTCATTTTCTGAAGTTTAATTTCAGCACTGTCTTTTCCAAGTTGTGATTTGCTTATTTATTTTTCTGTTATTTAGATATCATACTGCTCACCAGTTTATGGTTTCTTTCTATAGTCAAGTGACTCTATTAGCAAGAAATCATAATATTACTAACTGTAGTGTGATTTAGTTATCATATTTCTTAAACTTATTCATGGTTGCTTCCCACAAGGTAGATTGAGCTGAAGGGTAAAGGATCAGAAGAGTTCAAGTAGTGTGACTAGTTTCTTTTATGCAATTTAATTTCTTGCCATTTAGATATCATATTGCTTGACTTGTTCATGATTGCCTCCCACAAGGTAGATTGAGCTGAAGGGTAAAGGATCTGAAGAGTTTAAGTAATGTGAATTAGTTGCTTTGCTTTAAGTTTGAGTTGCTTTAAGTTTTTTTACTTTCTTTTCATTCAGCAGCAAGGTTACTGGGCCATTGTCATTAGTTCACTGTTTGATGCATTTACTTCCTCTTAAGAATTGATTCCAGTTTAGTTGTTTTAAAGATTTCTTTTTGAGCACTTTCAAGTTTGAGAAAATCACTGTAGAAACCATCACCATCTATACTCCATACTTCACTTTCATCCTTGCCATCACACATTAGGGAAAGATAAATCCAAAAACAAACTAAAAAAACTCAAAAACGACAAAAGACTAAGGAAATGGTTATCTAGTACATATAGTACACTTCACTTCGTCAGTTTACGAACCCCGGATTGACATTTTAATTAGAAATTTAGATCACACTAAATTTACCAAACATTTTGGCGCCGTTACCGGGGAAGTGAAATTAGGTAGCCAATTTCTAGAAAAAAAAAAAACAAGAAAATTTCAAGGAAAATTGATAACCTCTAAAAGTATGCTCTCCTCTTGCACTTAGTGTGATCTGGAGGATCAGAAAAGAGAAAGTTATTGGTTTAATAGTTTCTTGAGTATGCTCTCTTCTTGCACCTAGAGTGACCTGGAAGATCAGAAAGAGAATTATTAGCTCGACTTGAAGAAAAATAAAAAATGACATGCATAGAGCAAGAGATTCTAGGGGAAGGTTTTTAGCTAGAACCAAGAGTTCGATTTTTACAACTCCATCTACTTCAAGGAATAGACAAGAGACACCTCCATCATCTCCAACTAACACTCCTAGCCCTAGGATTCTTGGAATTCAAGAGGCAGTAGTTGACTCTCCCACACCATCCATCGAATCTGAATTAGGAAGAGATCCTTTCCTTCCTTCTCCAGGGAGACAAATTGTAATTGAAGAAGTAGAATCACCTGAGGAAGAAGAGGGATAAATTCATCCTCATTCACCCTTGGTAGACTAACTAGAGGACTCTGAAGTCTCCGAGGAAACTACCATGACAGAAGAAGGAGCAATCGGATTTGGTAGAGGTAGAGGTAGAGGAGGAGGAGGAAATAATGGAGGAGGTAGAGGTAACACTGGGGGAAATAGGGATGGAGATAGCTCATTCAGATTTCCTAAAGTCAATGAGGACTCCGGAGCCACAATGAAAAACATCTCACCATCTGTCCTCCCAAACTTCCATGGGTTAAGAAATGAGGACCCTGAAACATTTCTATTTGAGTTTGAGGTCGTGTGTCAAACTTATAATTATCTAGAAGACTCTCAAAAACTCAAACTGTTTCCTTCAACATTGAAAGGAGCAGCCTTGAAATGGTTCATGGGACTACTCACTCAATCCATTAGGACTTGGAATGATATGAAACAAACATTTTTGGATAGGTACCTGGACTATTGTATGCCCACAAATCATAAGGACGAGGTATTCAAAATGGTGCAAAGAGAAGATGAAAACTTGGAGGATTTACTTGAAAGATTTCAATACAACCTGAAAAGAGCAAAAATGAGTAACTTAGATGAGGAGACCTTGAAAGCCCTTCTATTAAAAGCCATTAGAGATGAATGGATAGATATTTTGAACATGATGGGAAAAGGAGACATATCTCAACTTCCACTTCATGATATAGCAGAGCTATGTGTTCATCTCTCGCGGGGGAAATCTAATACTCAAAAAGGGCCTAGAGATCCTTCTCTCCTCAGAGCAAACAAATCTGCAACTGGATCGGTAAGTAGGGCTGAGATTGGCAACATGCTTGATGAATTGAAAACTGATATCTTAGGAAGTCTTAGTGAGCAACTAGACACTCTTAAGATCCATAATAAATAGCAAGCAGAAGCTGAAGCTTTAGCTATCTTTTGCCCAAAATGTAGAAAGAAACATGCTCTAAGGGAATGTCCCTTGGATGCAAAGGTTGTAGAAACATGTGTAATCTGTTCAGAGAATCATGAAAACAAGGATTGTCCTTCACCTGGCCTCAAAGCTGTCTTTCAGGAAGATCCAAGTACCATTGAGTCTCTCTGTTTTGTTGCAAGGAGACCTTGGGAGGGGCAACAAAATCAAGGGTTTAACAACTCTATGAATTTTCAACCCCCACCAAATTGGAATACTTGGCAACAACCTTGGTCCCAACCTCAAAATCCTTTTCAATCATGGATGCAAGGTATGCAAAATCCTTATGGGATATTTGCTCAATTCTATCAATATCCTCCATCTTTTCAAAACCAACAAGCTACACAACTTCCAAATCAAAACCCACAACTATCAGTGCCATTTCATCAACAACAACCCTCTCAACAGAATTCAAATTCTCAACTCTTGCTCCAACAAAAGTCAAATCAACTTCCTTCTCAGCCATTGCCAAACCCCAATAATAAAAACCCTCAAAATGCTTTCATGATGGAAGGTCTACAATTTCAATATCCTGCCTATATGATTGTTCCTCTCAATGATGTACAACTCAGATCAGGTAGAGTTCTAGATAAACCTTCTATAGATGTTCAAAAGCAAAGCATTTATGAGGAAGATTCTCTTGAACACTGTTGACTACTGGAGTAGCACCTGATGATTATGTGAAGACTCCATGCCCAAGGATGATCCAGAGGACACTTGTACCATTAGATGTCATCAGTCAACAAAGTTTTTTAACTCTCCTTCTATCTTCTCATCATCTTTCTTCTTTGTACCCAGATTCCACACCCTGCGGGGAATTGTAATAAGTGATGCTAGTATGATGAATTTCTTGAATTTGTAACAGGCCTAGGATGTGGGACTCGATCAGCAAACGAGTACACCTTGGAGTGTTTTTTTTATCCGGTTAATTATCCCTTCTTTTTTCAGAGGCGGATAATTCTCTGGATTTTTTCACTCATTTTTACCCCAAAGCCGAGGTGACGGTTTGAAGATTGAGCCCCTGACACATCTTAGTGTCTAGGTCGATGTATATTACCATACTAGATCACACATAAAGTTTCGTGGAATTTGGCTAGGTCTAAGTAGGATTTTTTAATAGTTAAAAATTTCCCGCAAAACGGGATTTTTTAATTATTTTCTATGTAATGGCATAAAATAAGTGCATAGGAGATGTCTGGGGCGTATGACCACTCAAGATTCATCCTCAGAGGCCCAAAATTCTCCTAGAGCCTACTTTGGGGGTCAAAAAATGACTCAGAGTCCCTCAAAAGGCGATTTTTCAAGTGACAGTAGCAAAAAGGAAGAAGAAATTCAAAAAAATGAATAATTGGAAAAATTTATAAATTTTTCCAAAAGTCAAAATAAGTCAAATTTTGACATGGAAGTCAAGCAGAGGATCAAGGGTGATGTGGCAAGCAATGTGGGGCCCACCACATAAAGTTTCAGGCCAAAGTCAAAGAAAGTCAAAA
>APFE031224135.1:17017-29863 GCA_000404065.3 Pinus taeda
TTCAATATGGAGTCTTCTAAGTTTTTCAGACTCTCTAAATATGAAAAACGCCGAGTTTCTTCTATACTGGACTCGTTAAAATTTCACAGTAAAGGACCTGTTCTATTACAAACAGGAACGGACCACTCCTTCTTAGGGTTCGAATCAAAAACTAAGTTGGACTCATCCGAAGGTTGAGCTTATAATCAAGCATATGTTATCCTCCTCAAGCTTGTAAAAAATAAAGAGGTACTTGCCAGAAATGGTGGGGGAAAAGAGATAAAAGTGAGTCTGTTTGTCATACTTTATAAACCACTCTTGAACACGACACTATCATTCACCTGGGTTTGGAAATCCTTTACCTAACAGTTGATCAAACCATATTGAAAGTCTTCAGCCGGTTTCTGGGTATTAACTTTGGGTCAGTCATCACCAAACCATCTGTCGTGTCGTTATGTGTTCAAGAGGTCAGTACAAATAAGCCATTCATCTACAAAATGTCTGTCATCCATCTTGACCATCCCTGAGTCAGTCCTTGCAACAAAATTTCTTCAACTTGATCTAGGATTTCGTGTTGTAGGCTTGCCTACGACGGATCGCTTTCTATCGACTTCAACTCATTATCTAGAAAGATGATCTAGGAATCATCAGTACCTTGAGATCTGCATGCCTCAATGGCAGGTTTCTCACCTTTGACGACAGTTTACATCATTGACTTTCGATCAAGGGATTCCATGACATGTTCGACATCAACACACCTTATCACATCTCATGGATTGCACTGGGTACTTTGAGAACCATTGTCATTATTGGTGGTTTCTCTCACGCTTGTTAACAGTTTACATCATTGACTGGTAATCAAGCGGTTTCTACCATGTTCGACTTCGACACATTAAATCACATGAATATAATTGTACTATTTCGGGACGTAGAAATGAAGACCCTGGATCTAGTTTCCACCATCCAGGTTGCGAGGAATTTTGTATTCATTATATTATGGACTATTCATAAACAGATGGTTGTGTCCATACTGTGTCCACATGTGTCTGTACTTATGATGTATTACGAAATCATTCCTATATCAGAGCAGTAGTTAGTCTTCTAGTCAGTTTTCAGTCTCTTAGTCATTTTTATCTGAGTATGGGAATGCCTACCTCAGCGATGATATGATCTCATATATATATTTTGCATTGAATGTTTTTACAGGTTCCAACCGGGCTCTCCGCAAGATGATCCTCGAAATGATAAAGTACTTCACTCTTCTTATATGATAAATGAAATCCTCATCTACTACAGACTTCGCACTTTAGGGGGCAATCTGTTACACAAAAATATCGTCACCTTGATTATTTGCAGTCGGTATGGGTCTATCACCACCTATACCAGTCTCCTAAGCAAGTCTCAGACCTCAGCTCTTCAAAACAAGCTTTGGAAATGAGAGAAAGACATCAAAAAAACAATGTAACTCTGGTTCCACACTTTCTCTCACTTTTGCCTGCGGCCCCGCACCTTTTATTCAGAGTACCTGTGTACTTATACGCTCTGTATGTAAAGGGGAGGGTGCGTACCCCTGTGAAAGTCAAAAGGCACAATCTTTATCTTAAAAAACTCATCTTGGGTTAATTCTAGAGTTTTCTAGAAGCATTTGTTATGTGGATTGTTCGCTCCAAGTGGTTCGTGCATCCCATGAGAGGAGGAACTAATCCCTTGTTGAGAGGAGCTATCCCTTGGAAGGAGGATTCTATCCCTTTGAAGGAGGATCTGGTAACTGATCTCCATTGCACTATAAATTGAGGCATTGGGTCAGTGGCCAGGGAGGTTAGAAGCTGAACTTTTGAGGGTAAATGCTAGTGAAATTAAGACTTCCTATTTGAGCTTAAGAGGAGAGATCACATACCTTTTTGGCTTCATTGGGGAGTGAGTGAAGCTTGTCAAAGTAGAGGAGACTTCTTGTTGGACCCTGGGAGGAGCTTGTACAGCGTCAAGGCAAAGGTTGTAAAGTTCTTCTCTTTTTGAATTAATACAATCAAGCTCATTTTTCTCAACAAGTATCTCATGTTATTTGTTTCATGGACTCCTTGACTTTCATGTTAAATATGTTTTATAATACTAGTTATTCAGGTGCTATTTAATCATTTGCCTTGTTTGTGTTTGCAGGTTTGTGACAAAGGAGCTTACTTGGATCAAAGGAGCGAAGGCATCCCCAAACTTGCGTTGGACATGAGGTAGGCCTTAAACACATTTGTTTGCCATTATTTATAAAGAACATTTAGAGAAAGATAGTGTCTGGTTGGTTTGTTTGTCATTAGGTCTTCTTTAGATTCTAGGAAGGTCTGTCTTGTCCACAAGATCGACTCATTCCGCGTGACATGTGCTTAGTTAACATTTTTCTTACTTCGTCGTTTTATAGTTTATGTTGTTTTTGGAGTTTGTTTCTTGTTGGTTCCCTAAAGTGTTTAATGCAAATGGAAATCCTATTCTAAGGTCTTAAGAATACTTTTAAAGGTCAAGTATGGATGTAGATTTCAAGACAAGGTTTGTCCCTAATGGTAACTTCCAAAACTTAGAATTTCTAAATATCTCAAAACATGTTATTGATGGAATTAGTACTTAAACAAAAGTGTAAATATGCAGCTACTTTAAATCAAACAAAAGATGAAATATTGATCATGAAATCACTGTCTTTGTTGCTTGTCTAAATACGGAAATAAAAGTTAAGCTATTGCACTCAAAGAAATCCAAAAATTGCAAGTAAAGTAAAGCTAAAATGAAATTACATCAACTCATATTCTGGCCCCTCACCATTCGACTTGCTCTGGCTTTCGGAGGTAATCATAAACAACTAGAGCAATCTGATATCTAATTTGCAGAAAATAAAAATAATATTAAACTACACATTCATACTTCAATCCCTCACCATTCGTCTCGCTCTGGCTTTCGGAGGTAACTGAAAATGACATGAGCAATTCAATAACTAACTTGTAGAAAAATAAACTAATATCAAACTACACATTCATACTTCAATCCCTCACCATTCGACTCGCTCTGGATTTTGGAGGTAACTGAAAATGACATGAGCAATTTAATATCTAAACTAACTAACAAAGCAAATGAATAAGACTGAAATCAAAGCATAATTGAAATTGAAAAGAAAAAAAAAACAAAGTCAGCAGAGAGGCAAATCTCATGTCACTATTTGATGCAAAAACATGCAAAGAAAAACTAATCTACAATCAACCGGTTGAACACACTTACATGAATTAAAATTGCATGAATGGAAAATCTAATCTATCAAACTTGAAAGCAATCAAATGACATAATGAAATCAAAGCAAAATTACAAAATGAAATCTATTGTACCTTACATTCTAATGTTCTCCATGACATCTACTTCACATCTCCTTCCATATTGAGAACATCAAAGCTTTATTCAAATTCTTCAAAATCACAAAGTACAACAAAAATCTCCAAAGCTTTAAAAAGCCATCAAGGAAAAACTACAAAATCCAAGCTAAAGAACTAAAAGCCAAGCCAAGCTAAGCTGAGAATAATAAGCTAACAAATGAAGGAGAGAGATCTCCTATCTATACAAAAAGATGAGAAGCCATCTCATAATTGAGAGTCCATGAATCTCTCCCTCTACTTCTAGAGTCCTAATCAAAATAGGAACTGATAAGACACATGTCTTCTTAGAGTTACAATACAATTAGGAGATGTGACACATATCCTCATGATCCCATGATTCTTTCCACTCAAATTCGAATTTGGCCTTAGAGTGCCACATAAGGGTCTTCTAGAAGCCTCCTTTCAACCTACACATGTCAACAATCTCAACCCATTTGTTAGGTATAAGCATATGCACATTATTTTCTAATTTTTAACCACAAATTCACTTAAAAGGCTTAGAATTAATAAAGTTTGGAAAGACATAAATGTGGCCCAATGATAATGAAATTGGGATGAATGTGGTGACATAGTAGTGAAATGGAGGTAAAATGGAGGTGATATAATGGACATAATAGTGAAAGTGTAATGGAAATGAATGACATTTTCAAGACTCAACAAGTAGTCTCAAAGACTAACACTAAGAAGTAGCCCCAAAAGCAAAATCATCATCACCATCTTAGGAGTAAAGGGGCTCCCCCTACACTTGATGATATGCAAGAGAAGGTGAGAAAATTAATAAAGAAGGTTGACCCACTAGCTGCCTCCAAGCAACAAGCACAAATCAACTCCAGGAAGATAGCATCAGATAAGAGCATGTCCATAGGCAGCAAATTGCAGAACAATCTGTCGGACAGCACAAGTATCCATTCCACCATGGACACCTCAGTGAGTCTACCACCTCTGGATTACAACATAGTCGATGACATGAAGAAAACTTGAGCGAACATTAGTCTGTTCGAGCTAGCCAAAGTCCAGAGTCAGCAAGCTATCCTACTGCCTGCATTGGGACAAACAGCAACACACAATGCAGCCTCCACCAGCAAGGGAACAAGCACACCTCTCGCAACACTATCCACTATGCTCAATAAACTCAAGTTGCTTCCCATTCCTACTATCATTCAAATTTTTCGACTACAATTTCCACAACTTCTTGGTTGATTCTGGCATGGCAGCCAATGTCACTCTGCTCTCGATTGCTAAGAAGATCAATGCATGATGGAGTGAAACATTTGCGATAATCATCCAACTTGATAGAATGTCAGTACCAGCTATTGATGAACTATGAGACATGATCATCCAACTATCCCATGAAAGTTGAGTCCACCAGTGCACTAACATAGTTGTTGTGGACATACTGAAAGCATACGATCTACTGCTCAGTAGAGACTAGTCCAGCAAGCTAGATGGATACTTTGCCACATACTGGTCTCACATGTGGCTTTCGTACAAGGGTAGATGCAACCAAATTTGGGTGTTATCGGAGAGGTATATGAAACACAATGTCACTCCCCTTAATGGCGAGAAAAATCCATTGGCCTTCACAGAACTCATCTTTGGAAATTGCTTCCTCGAAAACACATTGGAGTGTTATCTTGCACGGCTAACCCCAACCTCATCAAACAAGTAGTTGGGACTCCTTCCTCACCCAACTGATGATAATGAAACTTGTACAGTTTGTTTTTCTGATAGTAGCAGTAGAAGAAACAACAGTAGTAGCAGCAATACCAGCACGTCGAATGGTCCATATACAGATAAGTTGTGGGCCATGAGTCTTGGTAAATCAAGGACACCTAATGGCTCAAGGACCAAGTGTATCTCAGCCATCCAAAATAATAAACCATGTGTGATTTCAAGTTTTTTGAAGTCTGAAGTCACAAACTATGATGTTGAAGCACTCATGCCGAACACATGAAGGACCAACACCATGAACGAACAGAGAAATCCGAGAACCCACCATGATCCGAAGATGGCCAATCTTGGTACAAGTTACACATTGTAGCAGCAACCAACTATTGACCACTTGATCGAATAGTAACGAGATCAGTCTGCATGAGTAGATGATGACCTATGTACACATTGCACCCGGGCAATCCAACATAAGATTTCAGGTAAAGGAGGATACAAGCCATTGCAGCAAAGAACAAGTAAAACATACATGTTTTTTGTCCTCGTTTTGCCAAAATGATTGACTAACATTTTAAGTTTTTGGATTACTTGTAAATTTCGTCATCATACTCAGTTTTCTAATTCAAATCCTGCACATAAGAAATCTGGGAAGATCTTCTTAAGCATTGACTTCAGAAACATGAACCCTTCCCGGAATAGAAACAACTACCATGTGCCATCATCCGAGCCCATGTTGCACATAGTACCTAAAACAATGTTGTTGTCTTCACTTGAAGGTCTTCTAGAATGCCCCCAGGTTCCGGTAGTGGAGCCCGGTGGACTGGCATTGGTCCACAAAGAACTTGGCTCACACACGTATCATTTGCAATCACTTGATGGGAGGATTGATAATCTTCCTGTCAAAGGCCAAGTCCTCAAACACTAGTTTCAGTAGGTTGGGTTGTGCCTGTGCCATGTACGTAGCCTACTTGCTACTTTTTGTTTTCATTTGGTTTGTTTTGCTTATTATCTTTTCTTTCAATTTGTTTGATTCTGCTTACTATTTATGTTCACATTCATTTTGTTTGTTTGATATATTACTATTTTTGTTTCTAGAAATAAGCGCTTCCAACTACTACGTTATGGATTTTGAATAGAGTATGTGGCTAAAATTTGAAGAGACTTGTGACATTGCAGCAGTTGGCCCGTCTTGTGTCCATTTTCTCTTTTCTTGGTTACAACCTTCAGCCGATGAATTCCTAACAGAAAATACGAACCGTCTGTAAGGGAAGCTTTGGTCCAACCATGAAACTGTGTCCATACTGGGAAGCCCCATCCCTATACTCAGAGTGTTATGGTCTGTGTGTTTAAGCTAATCCAACTATTAGAAACGGAGAAGGGGAAAAATCTAAATGAGAAAACCTATGTCAGAGGTCTTACATGTTTGTTTGAAGGAACAACCTCTTCTACTCTCAATAAGTTGGGATTTCTTTCTCGCCCCAAAAATAAATAAGTTCCTATGCACAGTTCTCTTAAAAAATACAATGCCAAAAGAAGAGAAAGGCTTGCTACATAGAGAGGTGAAGCATGCAACTCCACCAGGGTACTGACCAGGCTCACTAGCAGTTGAGCAATGTGTGTTTTCCTGCGTGACTCTGCCGGGGTATTGTCCAGGCTTGCTAGAAGCAGAGCAACACCAGAGATGAAAACTTATACTCTAAAAATCTTCAACTTGCGAACTAAACTACCCTTCCTGGATTCAAAACACTGAAATATAAGTTGAACTTATGATTTTATTTGACTGAGTTGGCAAAGGGTGAACCATGTATGTCTATGGGGTAACTAGGGAAACTGAAGTAACCTGCACATCAATTCAATACTTCTCAAAAGACCAAGGGCCTGTGCCTAGCAATGAACCAAAACAAAGAAGTTGGATTTCTACCAGTGTGTCGCCAAGTGATGTAGCGACTACAACCACCCTCCAAAATTTTGGCCTGCACCAATTTCAGAGCCTCCCCTGAAGAGTTTCTCTTGATGATTGCACACACTCGAGCTCAATCCCTGAGCTCGTGTGAGTCTTTACATTCGCCTTTCTTATTCATGTAGAAATTTTGAATAATATAACACTTATTCACAGAGATTATCCTGATTATACACTATTTGTGAAATTCATGCATAATACATAACCTCCTCTACGTTGATGATCAATTTTGCGGAATTAAAAAACAATCGCATGCGCACATTGAAACATCAATCACACATATCAACACAGTATATCACGGGGAAAGCATACAGCTGAAAACCCCCAACTATCTTTATATTATATTGATTGAGAACATGTAACAGTACATAGTACAATAGTCCTCACAAGTACTCAGTACTATCTCCACCTGTTACACACAAACTAGCTTAGATCTGAATCAATCACGGGTTCAAATCTCCTCCGCTGCTTGCCTGCCTCCACTGCGCAATCCTGCATGAGAATAGATGAGAATGGCTGATCCAAACTTGTATTTCCCTTGTGTTGCACTACGCAATCCTCATTGGCAATCTCAATCCACTGATTGTGCAAATCTCATGTACAACTATAGTCACAACTGGCAGTTGTCTTGCCCTTTCACTCACCTCTAACACTTGTCTCCACTGAACTGTCCATGCACTGAGTTAACTGATGTATTCGTTAGTTGATTTATGAGTTAATAATTAGTGAATTAATTAATAATTAATTCACACCACTCATCACTAGTGTATTTGGCAGTTAGACTAAATACAATTAGTTCAACTAAGTCAAACTGAACACAACTCCATCAACTCCACCAAACTGAGTTCTAACTAAATTCCTTCATGCAATAGCTCAACTAACCCATAAGAAAAGCGTATTTCGTTCTGGCAGTTGCATGTGCCACATCTGTAGCTTGAACTGAAGTGATACAAGAGGATAAGATAATGTTTATAGTCCAAATATTATTAAGAGCTAATAATATTCGACTGTTCTATATTTAGACTAGCAGTCTAAAAGTAGACTCCGCCCATATGTCTAAAAATAGAGGTCCATCTATTTTTACCAACATGACCAATCATCCATAAGTAGCATCCTGCAACTCATAGACCATGATCCATATGTCTAAAAATAAACATAGTCTAAAAATAGACTTTGCGCCAAAAATAGCCTGCGGGACCACTTAGTGAAGGCGACTTCTTTCCACTAAGCTCCATCATCTTGTTGCATTTTCAACACTCCCTCTCAATAAGATATGGATTATCTGCAACCCCTATCCTGTCTCTGTGGTATTCGAATTTGCTCCTGGTGAGCGCCTTTGTCAAGATATCAGCATCCTGATCCTCCGTGGGAATATATGAAACTAACATGATTCTTTGTTACACACAATCTCTGATATGATGGTACCTGATGTCGATGTGCTTGGATCTATCATGAAATATTGGATTAGCTGAGAGTTTAATGCAAATCTAGTTATCACAATAAATCACAGTAGGCTCCAAGTGTGACTCGAAGAACCCGACCAGGATCTTCCTCATCCATATAGCCTCACATGCAGCCAAACTTGCTGCCATATACTCGACCTCTGCTAAACTGAGTGCCACAGATCTCTGCTTCCTGTTGTACCAAGAAACTTCTGTCGACCTGATACTAAAGATCCCTCCAGATGTGCTCTTTGTGTCTATTGGGCTCCCTGCCCAATCTGCATCCATGAAGCCACATAGCTTCACCTCATCCTCCTGTCTGTACCACAATCCATATCCCGATGTGCCTCTAAGATAATGCAATACATGCTTGCCTGCCTTCCAAAAGAGCTTGGTTGGCTTAACCATAGCTTGTGAAAGCTGGTTACTAGCATAGCATATATCGGGTCATGTATTGACCAGATACATAAGTAACCCCACCAACTGTCGATAAACAGTCGCATCCACTACCTCCGTTGAAGTAGCATCCTCCTTCCTCCAACCTCCAGGAAGAGGAGTATCAACATGCTTGCAGCCATGCATGTTGAACTTCTCCAGTATCTCCCAGGCATACTTACCCTGAGAAACAAATAGTCCATCACTACGCTGCCAAATTTCCAATCCTAGGAAATAATGAAGGAGGCCCAAGTCCTTTATCTCAAACTCTCTAGCAAGATCCTCCTTGCATGAAAGTATCAACATCTCATCTCCCATCAAAATCAAATCATCTACGTAAAGTACAATGATAAGCAACTTACCCTCCACCACAATCTGGTATAGGTTAGGATCTGCCTCACTCTTGGAGAATCCAAGTCTGGTGAACTAACTGTCTATCTGTGTGTACCAAGCATGAGGTGCTTGTTTCAACCCATACAGTGCTCTCTTGAGCCTGCACACATGCAACTCGCTGCTGAAGATCTTGAAACCTTTGGGCTGCCCTATGTACACCTCCTTCTTAATGACTCCATTGAGGAACGCAATATTCACATCCATCTGATGGATGTGCCACCCCATCTGCGATGAGAGAGCAAGAATCGCCCGTATGGAAGAATACCTTGCGACAAGTGCAAAGGTATCATCATAATCGATCCCCTCTATCTGTGAAAAGCCTCGGGCAAAAAATCTTACCTTGTACTTCTCCACACTCCCGTCAGCTGCCTTCTTCACTTTGTAGATCCATCTCGAACCCACCACTGATTTCCCCTCCGGTCTTGGGACAATCTCCCATGCACTGCTTCTGACAATTGAATCATACTCTTCCACCATGGCATCTACCCATGTGGGATCCTCCACAACTTTCTCGAAAGAGGATGGCTTAGTCACAACACATTTGCTCACAAAAGCCATGTATCCAATGTACCGATCAGGTGACTATCTCTATCTACATTGTGTTGTAGGTGGTCCTACAACCTTCTCTGCATCTTGAGCGAGTCGCTCAGCTTCTGTAGTGCACTTTCACCCTCTGATGGTTGGCGCTGCATGAGTGGTCCCTTCCACTCCATGAACTTCATCTTGTGGCTGATCCACATCCTGAAGCTCATCCTTAGGAACTAATAGCTCCTCATCTACATGCAAGTGCGGCTCCTTCTCAAGCGAACACTTCATGGCTTTCTCCTCCTGAAATTTGATATCCCGTTGCACAACATTCTTGCGACTGTCTGGCAAATACACATGATAGTTGTGGGGTGTATCAATGTACCCCACAAATATCCCAACCTTTGCGGTTGCCTCCAGCTTCTTCTTGGAATCCTTCATCACATGCATGTAAACAGGAGAACCAAAAATCCTCAAATGGGAAATATCAAGCCTCTTACCAGAATAAGCCTCCTCGGGTGTACTCATGCCAAGTATCTTGTGAGGACAATGGTTCTGCACATACACTATAGTATTGCATGCCTCCACCCACAAGTGAAGGGGTAGGCCCTGATCATGCAACATCGCTCATGCAGCACCCATGATCGTTCTGTTCTTCCGCTCAGCAACCCCGTTTTGTTGTGGGTTATGGGGAGCTATGAGCTCTCTTCGAATCCCTTCTGCACTGCAGAAGTCCTTGAACTCGCCAGAGATGAATTCACCACCATTGTCGCTCCTAAGAGCCTTCACCTTCTTCCCTGGTTCCTTCTCGACCAGTGCTTTGAACTCACAGAACTTTGAGTATGTCTCGCTCTTCTTCTGCACGAAGAAGATCCAGCACTTTTGAGAGAAATCATGAACAAAGATCACATAGTACCTGTGCTTTGCTGTCAAAGCTACTTAGAAAGGTCCACACACGTCTATGTGAATTCTCTCAAGGATCGTTGTGGCGCGACTATCCTTCTCATGAAAGGTGGCTTTCACAAATTTTCCTAAAGTACACCCCTTGCACTGATCTGATTGCGCAAGAGTGTCTTTAGGAAGCCCAGTAGAAATCTGCTACAGTGTCTTCAAGGCTCCATGGTGAAGGTGGCCTAATCTTCGGTGCCACAGCTCACCACCATCCCGGCTCACCACTCCTTCTGCCTTTCATGCCATTGCTGCACAGCCATCTACATGCAATTGATAAAGGTTCTTGACTCAAACCCCTATCTTCCAAGTTTCTCCAGTTGTCTTACTGCGCAGGAAAGCCTTTCCCTCGCTGAAGACAACATCATATCCCTTGTCTCCTAACATCGCCAAGAGATAAGATTCTTCTTCAATCCTGGAACATGCATCACTTCCTTCAATACGAAGGGTTTACTAGAATCCCTCTCAAAGGAAATGGTACTGATACCAGTTGCACTGTATCTACCATCATCACCCATCTCGATGTGCACTCCAAGATCTTTCTCATCCAGATCAAAAAAAAAATCTCGATCTCCTATCATATGAAAAGACGCATCACTGTCCAAGAACCATATCGATCCCATCACACTTGATACCAAGCATGTGATCAGTGAAAAATCTAGCTCAAACTGCGAGGCTAAGGCCTCTCCCGCTGCAGATCCAGCAGCTTGCTTATTTTTCTTCTTCTGCGGACAATTTGTGGCATAATGTCTGTGCTGGTGACAGTGAAAACACTTCACCTTGGACATGTCTTGCTTCTTGCCTTTCGCACCAGATTGAGAAGCTTTCTTGTTCTTCCCCTTCTTTACTTTGGCAGCCAAAGCGCAATTTTCTTCGTCAGATGCCTTTAATGAAGATCCGTCCCTGGTATTCCGCCTGATCTCCTCTTGCACAAGATCCAACCAGAGTCTCTCCCATCCTGGCAATTTCTCCCAACCATTTACAGAGTCCTGATAGGAATGCCAACTCTTCGGAAGACCAAGGAGAGCCAAGCTCACCAAGTCCTCATCATCGACAGTCACCCCCACACTTCCCGGCTCATCCTGGCATTGGGTGAACTTCGTGAGATACTTGGGCATACTGTCTCCTTTCTCACACTTAATATTTCTGAGTTTATCCTTGAACGCCAACTTCCTCTGGTCGTTCTTGCTTTGGAATAAGTCTTTCAATGCTTTCCACATCAAGTATGGAGAAGCCTTTCCATGAAGGCTGGATACAATGTGATCCCTCATGCCCTCCAATAGAATCCTTCGACACTTTGCTGTCTTCTTTTGCCAAGCCTCAACTTGAGCAGCATCAGTAGGTTTTGGGACATGCGCATCTATAAACTCCTTCAACCCATTGTCATCTAACACCGCCTCCATCCTGTCTTTCCCTGCAATATAATTCTAGTTGCCTTCAAGGGCATACTCCAATCGCAATCCATTGAAAGACATTTCAACTTCGACACCAAGAAAACACTACTGCAAATTCGAATTCCACCAGCTCAAAACTCAATCGCTTCTAATCTAAAATTCGTGAGAACAAAATATTTCTCGTACAAAGATTGACTATATGGGCATTCACCGGATATCTCACCTTCCAAGAGAAGGATGAATCCAGAAGCTACCTGGACTGATTACAGACTCTACCTGAAGAAATAAAATATAATCACTTTCTGAATAATAGATCCGATGATCAACTTCACCTCTGATACCATGTAGAACTTTTTCTACAAATCAACCAGCTCTGATACCATGTAGAAATTTTGAATAATATAACACTTATTCACAAAGATTATTCTGATTATACACTATTTGCAGAATGCATGCATAATACATAACCTCCTCTACGTTGATCATCAATTTTGCAGAATCAAGAAACAATCGCATGCGCACATTGAAACATCAATCACACATATCAACACAGTATATCACGGGGAAAGCATACAGCTAAAAACCCCCAACTATATGTATATTATATTGATTGAGAACATGTAACAATACATAGTACAATACTCCTCGCAAGTACTCAGTACTATCTCCACCTGTTACACACAAACTAGCTCAGATCT